>PVJO010012791.1:0-54227 GCA_004026905.1 Hystrix cristata | reverse complement strand
GTGGTTGCGGGACCCTCACTACTAATACTGCACAGTGAACTGCCTTGGTCCTACTGTTAAATATCCAGTCCCTCTAGCTACCACCATTTCCAAAGTGGGGAAGGCTTTCTGTCTACTTACACATGTGTATTGGAGCTCTTGCTCTACTTGGGTTAACCTTTCTTCACATTGCTTTAGGTTGCTTACAACATTGCCATGTCTGAGTTCCTTTCCTTATTACAGCATTTGTGACCTGTGGAATTTGCTCTTGGCTGGGGCTATGAAACCAGGCGCTGAGTCTGCTGTTAGAAACATGAAGTTTCTCAAAGAATGGATCGTAAGGCAAAGGGCAAACTGAAGCCAGAGTCTTGGGGGAAAAGCAGAGTTAGAAGTCAAAGAGACCACATAAAGGATGCTGTCACAGTTCGGAGGATAAATCACAGGAGTGAAACAGCTCCAAGGGAGAAGGAGAAGGGTAAGGGCTGGACTAGGGGTGCTTAAAAAGACAGTATTTGAGGCATTTTACTGGAGCGCCCTAGACAGAGAGCAGATTTCTTTTTAAAAACCTGGGAACATAAAGTTTGTTCTAATTCCTTTACTCTTTACCAGAGAATCTCAATTCCAAGTGGGTTGAAAGAGATAGAGTTCTTGAAAACTTCATGTCAGGCTAGATACTTCACTTAGAAACTTGGAGAAAGTTACTTCAGATTAGGCAAAAGATATTTTGGAACATTTGAACAGTATCACTAAGACTTATACTTAAATATCCAGTTTTACCTAAACTAAATTAGTATCTCAGTACTACAGTTACTTCTCTATTTTCTTAACCTATTTTCCGCTGCCAAGTACTATAAGTTTTACATAGTTCCTACAACTTCTTTTTTTTTCTTTTTAATTTTATTTTAATGGTACATTTTTGATGTACATATTGATAACATTCATCATTGGGGGTTTGTACCTGTACATGATATACCTTGTTGCTTCTTTTTTTCCCATTCCCCTCCCCTCACCTCCTCCTCCCTCCCTATTTACAAAAGCTTGGTTTCCATTTTTCCTTCCATTTCTTATTTCTCTTGTCCCTCTGTTCCTTTGCCCCTCCCTTGTTCCCTTTCCCATTTGGACATTTTCTTTCCTTTCCCAATATAGTACATTTTAGTCTGTATTTACACTTCAGTTTCTCACACCAGAGAAACTATGCGGTATTTAAACATGTGTGTCTGATTTATTTCACTTAGGAGTATGGTCTCAAGATGCATCCATTTACCCAGGAATATCTCAAGCTTATCATTCTTTATGGCAGAGTAGTACTCCATTACATAAAAATACCACATTTTCTTAATCCATTCTACTATTGATGGGCATTTGGGCTGCTTCCATGATTTAGCTATTACAAACTGTGCTGCTATAAACATGGGTGTGCATATAAGAAGTAGAAACAGCAGATAGACACGTGAAAAAATGTTCAGCATCACTGGTCATTCGAGAGATGCAAATCAAAACAACCCTGAGATTCCACCTCACTCCACAAAGAATGGCTATTATCAACAAATCAGCCAATAACAAACGCTGGAGGGGCTGTGGAGAGAAAGGAACCCTTCTCCACTGTTGGTGGCAATGTAGACTGGTACAACCGCTATGGAAATCAGTGTGGAGATTCCTCAGGGAACTAGGACTAGAGATTCCATTTGACCCAGCTATTCCACTTATTGGTATCTTCCCAAAAGAATTACAACTTCTTTCTAGTTCAACTGTTTATTTTAATTTACTTCCCCTGACCCTTGTAAGCATCCAAAACTGTAGCTCTCACTCTAAGGATATAAGTAAATTTTGTTTTCATTTCTTCCCTATTACTTAGAAAACTCGATTTTATTTAGGAATTTCAATTCCAATGTCTCAAAACTTACATTGCCTTCAAAGTAATTTTCTCTTTTGCCACGATTCTTGAGGAGTCTACTTAGACCCTCGCATGTCTCTTAACCAATGAACTATCAAATAACTCTGTAGACATTAAATAAGATCATATACGTCATTTCATGAGGCAGAACACAATCAATTTCTAAATGTGTATCAAATACTATAAGAGAGTGAAGTTACAAATGATCAATTTTTTTAAAAAAGGGAAACAGAACTTTTATCTTGGGTATCTTTAGTAAACCTAAAATCACCCTGTTTGAGGGAATGAAACTCCACTACATAACACTTTGTTTGCTGTGTAGTGATCTCATGTAACCTTGCAATTTACTGTGTTTCTACTTAGCTTTAGCTAGGAGAATGTGCTTTCTTCTCTCTTTTCCTACTCATGTCTACATTCTATAAAGGCTTTCTTACTTGTTTTTATCTTCTCTCCAAGGTTCCATCTGCCCTGAGACCTCCAAATGTATAAACTTTGTCAGTAAGAAAACTGCCAGTAATTTTCTACTTACAGTTTAACTGTTTCATCTTGAAAATGGACCACTTTTAGGATTCATTTTTTCTTACAAGTCCACTTTGTTGACATGTGGGAAAATTTTACTAACCATCCCATCTTTCCTATTTTTGTCCATGATGAAGTTATATAAAGGTCTGGATATATAATAAAATCTTATTTTTGAATCATCTTTAAAAGTCAAGGCACTAATATGACTTTTGCTGATATATAGCCAATTTAACATGCTTATGTCTGTCATTGACTTCAGTTTGGGGAAGCAGAGTTCACACTAAACAAGTTTTCTTGTCTTAACTTTAAACCAGCTATTAGTGAATTGGATCTGAATTTCTTATCAAAATATTTTGTAATTTGATCAGAATTTAACACTGAGTCTTCTAAAGTGTGATAAATTGCTAAAAACCTACTCAAGAGAACTCCAAGGAAGTTGTCTACCAAGGAGGTGAAAACTAGCCTAGACCTAAAAGTAGAATTTAGCAAACATCACACTTTATTGTGAGAAATTAGAAGCTTTCCACTGAGACAGAGAATAAAGCAAGGAGGCGCTCACCACTGCTATTCGATATCACACAGGAAGTCATAACAAATAAAATAAGAAAAGGAAATAAAAGATATACAGATTGGAAAGGAAGAAATAAATCTTTGCCAGAAGATAACATAATTTTCTGTGTGGAAAATCTAATATAATTGATCAAAAACCTTGGAAGTGGCAAGTGTTTATAAAAGGTTATTACTGAGCAGTAATTACTTTTCTGTACACCAGCAATGTATGAGTCGAATTGAAATTAGTAACAATTTTATGTGTGGCAAAACTACAAAATGCTGATGAAAGGGATCAAACAGCTTAGTAAACGCAGAGATATTTAATGTTCCTGGATAAGAAGACTCAATATTGTCAGGATTTCAGTTCTTCCCAATTGGATCTGTAGATTCAATATAATACCAACTAAAACACCAGCAGAATATTTTGTGGATGTCAACAAAGTTATCACTAATTTTATAGAAGAGGCAAAAGACCCAGAATAGCCAACATAATAATATTGAAACAGAAGAAAGTTGAAGGACAGACACTCCCTGACTTTAAAAGCTACAGCAATTAAGGCAGGGAGTACTGCTGAAAGAATAGGCAAATAGATCAACGGATAAAATAGCCCAGATGAATGTGTATAAAATACACCCAACCGATCTTTGTCAAAGGAACAAAATCAATGCAATGGGAAAAAGATAGTATTTTTTTTCACAAATGGTGTTGGAATAGGTAGACATCCACAAGCAAAAATCAGTCTGAATACAAAATTCACAAGTTTCACAAAAATTAACAAAGAATAAATCATGGACCTAGATATAAAATTCAAAACTGTAAAATGCTCTAGAAAATAACAGGGTAAATCCAGGTAGGCTTGGGTGTGGCAGTGACCTTTTATGTACAAATCTAAAGCACAATCCATGAAAGAAATAATTTAGACCTTACAAAAACGAAAAGGTTCTGTTATGTGAAGGCCCCATCCAAAAAAAAAAAAAAAAAAAGAATAAAAAAGCTACAGACTGGAAGAAACTATTTGTAAAATACATCTCTGATAAAGGAATTTTATCTAAAAAATACATTTAAAACAACACTTCAGACTCAACAATTAGAAAACAAATGACTGTTTTAAAAAAATAGGTGAAAGATCTAAAGAGACACTTCACAAAGAAAATAGACAGATGACAATTAGGAAAAATGAAAATATTTTCAGCATCATATTTTGCTAGAGAAATATGAATCGAAACAATGAGATGCTATTGCTCACCAATAGAATGGCAAATTTAAAACCTTGGCAACACACACAGTGGTGAAGATATGAAACAACAGAATCTCTTATTCATTGCTCGTGGGAAGGAACAAGGGTACCACCCCTCTTAAAGTTAGTTTTATAGTTTTTACAAAGCTATGCATACTCTTTCCACATAATAGCGAAATCACACACCTTAGAATTTACCCAAATGAATTAAAAACTTTTGTCCACACTAACACCTGCACACAAATATTTATAGCAACTGTGTTAATAATTGCCCAAACTTGGAAGCAGTGAAGATATGCTCCAATAGAGGAATGGACAAATAAACTGTGGTACATTCAGACAATGGAATACTGTATTACTCATCACTAAACAGAACATGGGAAAACTGAAATGGAATTACTACATGAAGGAGGCCAATCTGAGTATGACTTTAATTGCAGTAGTGCAATTTCTGTTACTACACTGAACTACCTGGGGCTGGATAGTATATGAAGAAAAGATGCTTACTAAGTTCACTGTTTTGGAAACTCAAGAGCTATGCTGACATTGATTTTGCTCTGGTAAGGACATCGTGGTAGATGATATCACAATGGTAAGAACACACCACCCAGCTGTGTTTCCCTCCTGTTATGCTTTCCCTTTCCTTTTCACTGCTGACCTTAGCTCCAATGGAGGCCCTGTGGGTGGGAGGTGGAGGAGCGGGAAGAGGAGAAGAGGCTTTTCTGCCTCCCAGGAAATGAGCATGTAAAGTCAGAGGGAGGGGGAAGAGGAGAGAGAAACAATCTTGCTCTTTCTCCTGGGCCACAGAGCTGGCACCAGGCTCTGGTGGAAAAACAAACAAAAGCTTTATTTGTTTCCTAACAGGCACTGACTCCCTGGGCCTCTTCATGGAAAAGAGGCTCAGAAGAAGCCTATTCACCCCAGCAAGTGTGTGAAGTGTGTGTGTATGTTTGTGTGTGTGTGATGCTGAACATGGGAGGTATTTAATTTGATTGTTTCCAAATACTTAAATATATTTTACACATTTGGTTAGTGACATTCCAGTAAGTATTTCCAGCTACACTCTCAATGTCAATGTAGTCGACGTCCTCAAGAACATCAAACACCTGAGAAAAACAGAATAAAATGAAACCTTCTCAAACACGTAAACAATTGTAAAGAGTTTATCATGAAATTCACTCATTTCCATATCATACTTTAGAGCATTTCAACCTCTTCAAATGTAAACTCATGAATTTAGTGAATGAGGTTAACTTAACTATCTAAAACTGATTACAAACAAAAATGGACAAATCTTAATGTTTCAGTTAAAATCATTTGTCTGTTGTGCTAGTTCTCATCACACACGTTCAATAGAGAGCCTATGTGAAGCATTGTAAATTATTTTTAATCTTGTTATATATGCATAAAAGTTACACAAAACATTAAATTCGGTTTGTCGTCATCTTTTTGGCATAGTCTCATATTTGCATTTACTTAAATAGAACAGAATAATCATTTGTGTGGTGTTCTTTTTATAAAGATGCAAAAGGTATTGGTTTAGGGACCCACCCTACTCTATCATGGCTCCATTTTAAATTAATTACATCTGCGATGACCTTATCTTCAAATAACATCGTACTCTGTGGAACTCAATCTTAGGGCATGAACACATCTTATTGTGAAAGACAATTTCAGGCGTAACATGAGGGTACAATCCTAGTAGTGCTAAGCAGATTTTTTTCAACCTTGGCAGTATTCATAGACTTGACCGGATAGTTCCACATTGTGCAGGGTCAAGCTGTGCATTGTGCGACATCTACCAGCATCTTTGGCTTCTACAAACTTGACGCCAGTAGTGACAGCCCTTCAGTGGTAACAACTGTAACTCTCTCCAGGCACGCTCAGATATTTCCTGGAGTAAGTTGGATTAAAGTCACCTTCAGCTGAAAACCACAGATAATAGATATAGGATAAAGAGAACTACAGAGAAAGGATTGTTGGAGTATGTGAGAAAGCAAACAGGAAAAATAGGAAGTTATCTTATGGCTGTGGAAGATATGAGAATGAAGTCAGGAAGGATTAGTAGTTTCTATTACAGCGAAGATTAGGATGTGATTTTAGGAGTGAGGCTGCATGCTTGGTGTAGGGGCCAGGCTAGGTGAGTGGAGAAGATGCTAGGAATTAAAAATATCTGATTATAACAGAAGTTGTATGGGGAATGTATAATCAATCAGCAACTAAAATCTTCAAGGGACAAGAGTAAAGGAGTCGCTAAATTATGTAATTATTTGAGATTGAAAGACAAGGTTTTTCATGGAGTTAGAAAGGAAAGCAGCAGAGTAGTGACAGTGAGAGGCAAAGAAATACACTCCATGCCATATCCAGGTTCAGTGCTACAAGGACAGCAAAAGCACCGCTAGTCCCCACAGTGACTACTGTTGGGGGGGGAAGGGAGGGCGGGATGCGTGGGTGGTGCGACAGATGGAAGGGGACCTTTACACAGAAGGTTGAGGACACCGGGAGCTTGCTGATTGTTAGCCATGATTTCCAGGCAACAGAGTTAAAAGATTTCAGGAATCGGGGATGGGCGGGAGGGTGGATCAACAAAAAGCATTTGCAGAATGTTATAAAAATTAGTGTTTGGAGGAATGAGCAATTAGATCCAGGCCTGGGTTTCTTGCAATGACTGTCATAAACAGGGACAAAGACATATTACGGGATGTGACAAAACTCCCGCGTTTGGGAGATATTGGGGGAGGAGTCTTGCATGTGAAGTTTGAGGGCTCCCTTTGGAACTTCGATGATGGATCTTCAGAGGAATATTTTACAAGGCCATAAGTCACAGCTCAGAAGGGAAATGGTTTTTGCTAGACACATATTTTTTAAAAAGTTTGAGTTTTGGAATTGAGCCACTGGGTTCACGCTCTAGCTCTGCTACCGTCTTAGTCCATTTGTGTTGCTTTAACAAAATACTTGAGGCTTAGTATTTTATAAGGAAAGGAGATTTATTTGGCTCTTGATTCTGGTGGCTAGAAGGTCCAGAAAGCACCATGTTGGCATCCTAGCAGCCCTCCTACCTCCCACTAGCTGTATCATATTGGCGAAGTAGAAAAGGAGATGGCTGCATGCAAAAGGGCCGAGTGAGGGGTGGCCTCACTTTGTGACAACCTGCTTTTGCATTAGGTCTCTCCTAGGACCTACTTTCCACTAAATTCACTTCTTAAAGCCTCTACCACCCCAACCCCATCACACTGGGAAGCAGGCTTCCAGCACATGAATCTCTAGGGGACAAATCGTATCCAAATCCTAGCATTCCACCCCTGGGTCCCAAAGTTCATGTGCACCTCCATGCAAAATGCGTTCATTTCATGCCAGTAGTCCCAAAGTCTTAGTTCATTCCAGCATCACTCGAAGTCTCAGTTCAGAATCTCACCTGAGACTCAAGGCTGAGGGTGGGCCCCAGCTTTTGGCTGCTCTCAGGGTTTGGCTGTGCACAGTGGTGCCCGCAGATTTCCCATGATGTGTTGCACATTGCTGATGGCTCCACTGGCTACAGCTCCACCCCAGCAGCCCCACTAGACATGCTCCCACCGGGTCTTTCTGTGGAGGGTTTCACTTGAGACCTTTGTGGAAACTACAGTGACCCCACAGCTCCTGAACTCTGTGTGCTTACAGAATTAGCACTGTATGAACATGACCAAGATCTGCTGCTTGCTCTCCTCGGAGTGACAGTGTGAGCTGTGCCTGGGCCCTTGGGGTCCACAGCCAGGAGGACCGCAGAGCACATCCCTGGAAATCAGGGGCTGGCTCCTGAGGTGTTCCCCTGCAGGGGGCATGTGGGAAATCGCCTCATGCCCATTTGCTGAAACCATTCTGCCTCGTAGGTCTCTGGGCCTGTGATGGGAGAGGTGCAGATCTTGAGATGTCCCCAGTGCCTTTTTCCATTTCTCCCAGTGCACAGTAGTGCCAATTTGCCTATGCTAATCTTTTTAGCAAGCAGTTTTTTCTTTGCCCTTTCCCTCTCCATACAGGATTTTCCTTTTTTTTTTTCTGTGTTTCTTTTTTAAATTACAAATTCTGCCTATACAAAATCTTTATCCTCTTTCCTCTCAGCACAAGCACCCACATAGCTTCTATATTTGTGTAGAAATGACATGCCAGATAATTTAGGCCACAATTTTCAAATATAGAATTCCACAAAGTTCTAGAACGTGGGTACAATGCAGCAAAATTCTTTGCAGTGATGCAACAAAGGTGGCCTTTACTCTAACTTACAACAGGCTCATCTTCATTTCCATCTGAGACCTCATCTGCTTGTTCTTTACTGTCCGCATTTGTATCTGCTCATGAACATTTAACCTGCAAATCTCTGAGTTCTAGCTCTTTCCTCGTCCCCCTGTCTTCTGAGCTTTCACCAAAATCATCTCTGAAGCTCTGCTTACAGCATGAAGTCTGCTCCGCCCAACTTCTGATCTCTAGTCATTACTAAATTCTGAAGTTGTTTTCACATTTTCAGCTATCTGCATAAAAACAACCCCACTTTTTGGTACCAGTTTCCTGTCGCAGTCCATTTTATGTTGCTATAACTCAAGGCTGGGTACTTTATAAGAAAAGAGGTTTATTTGCTTCATGATGTTGGTGGTTGAACAATCTAGAAAACGGGACATCAGCATCCTGACAAGGGACTCTGGTTGCATCACAACACGGTGGAAGACTGGAAAGGGTGTTATCTACGGGAAGAAGGGCCAACTCTGGCTGACTGCAATAATCTGGTTTTGTGAGACAGCATTAACCCACTTATGAGGGTGGATCCTCCATGGCCTAGTTACCTCTCACTAGCTCCACCTCTCAAAGGTTCTGCCACTTCACCACATGGGAGACCAGTCTTCTAACATTTAACAGACAAGCCACGTCCAAACCACAGCAGCGATCGAGGGAAAGGGTGGATTTTTACCTCCCATTACTCCCAGACATCGTGTGTTTTTCTATCAAAAGTGATTGTGTCAATATACACACCCAGCCACAGGATCTCTGAACATAATCTGAAATTTTCCTCATAGGCTATAATGTACCAAAAGCATAACATCTGAGTTTTTAACGAAATCTGCTGAAACACATACTAAAGTATCTGCCAAGTTGTGTTGATATTAAATAAATCGGTCAAACTTTTAGTGTTTTTAATTCTTTCCCACGACTCCCCCAAAAGAAGTGTATTTTTATGCCATGACCCAGGGTATATATTTGTGATTATTTGGTGAATCAATATATGGCCTTATCATATACATTTCAATAGTTTCCATTTTTTTGTAGTATCATATAGAAACAAGTTCTTCAGGATCCCAAAGTTGAAGTAGCTTTATTCTACAAATATTCATTGAGCATCTTCTCTGTGACTGATTTTGACAGATGGTGATAAAAGAAAATAGGATGTAGATTATGTCTCACAGGTCACTGGGGGAAATAAGAAATAAATACCAAATAACATTAAAATATAAATCTGCGAAAGTGCTGTGGGATCTTAGCCTGGAAAATCTGAAATGGCCTTCGAGAGCAGAGAGACCTGTAGCCCGTGCTCGCTGGGAAGTGGGTAGGAATTGTGCAAACAACGAACATGTGCTATGAAGGTATGTATTTTGCCCCAGATGGTTATTTCCTAGGAGGAGCCACATACGGAATTTAGTTTATACAAATAGTGCTTTACCACTTTTCTTTGGAATTTAAAATATTTCATTTATCTCCTCCCTCGAGTTTTAGGGGGAAAAAAATTTTTGTTTATGTGGAATTGTCGGACTGTTGCCTGTCCAATGTCAAAATTAGTTTTCCAAAGGAAATCACAAGACAGGATAGATTTGACCAAAGAAATAGCACTCTAAATAATTTTCTGAAAGTAGTTTCCACAGGATCTACTAGGAAAAGCTCATCCTGAGCTGGCTGAGACCTAAAGTTCCTGCCAAGAACCCCCATCATTTTGACTCTGCCAGGATTACAGAAAGCAATAACACTGGCTGCATCCAATGTGCTTTGAGGGTTCTGGGAACAGAGCTGGAGCTGTGAGAGGATGCGTCTACTCTGGGAAAGGGTGGAGTGGGACTAAGAGGGTGCTTCCCAGAGGAGGGACACCTGAAATCCAGGTGTGTGTTCCTCAACTCTGGATTAGAAGTTGTAAATTCCTGTCCTATAAGGGCCTAGTGAGGCAAACAAAATAAGTGACGCCTTTCCTATGAATAAAACAACAAGATGTGATGGGATTTGTGGCAAACCCTGAGTCATGGCCAGTCTAAAGGAAGTCGTGGGTCTGGACAGGAGTGGGAAGATCCATGTTTTAAAAAACAAAACAAAACAAAACCAGGGAACTCATAGCTTTATAGGAAATTCTCCGATTTTGTTAAAACACTTTGTGTGCTAAATGAAATACATCTGCTGGTAGCTGAGATCATTTGTGATCAATTTTTAGGATACTCAGTTAATAAGCCTTTTCAAAAATTCCTTAATTCGAAGTGAAAATGTTCTAATTGGAAATAAAGTAACACATTAGTGGGAATTAGTGTATTAGAACACCTCTTTAATTGGAGTAAAGAAAAATCATGTCTTTTGAGTCTCTCTTATAGTTTTGGTACTACGAAAATAACTCATTGCATCCTTGAAACTGTGTTTTAGAAGGAAAAGTATAACGCCTTTGAGTCTTTATGTCACCATAGATGAAACACTGGGAGGGAAAGGCGCTGAGCAAGAAGATTCCAGTAGAAATGATCTCCTTTTTTTTCTTCATACTTTCACTTTCTTAGCAGAGTGGGGGGGGATATTCTTTAGTGAGAGTGAGCTCTGGTTACTATTGTGGGTGAGCAATAAATTAGTTGTCTTTTTCTTTATTTCATCAAGAAACTCTTATTTTCTCACTACCACATCACAGTCATGAGCTTCCAGGATTTCTACCTCCTTCTGAACCTGTGCTGGCTTCTGTTTGGTGGATCAAATGGGAACAGGTGTAATGGGAAAGGAGTCTGGGAGAAGGGATGAAGGGCTGGAAAGGAAGGTGATGTGAGGCACACAAGCAGGCCTTTTCCCATAAAGAAGCAGGCTCCCTACTGGAGCTCCTGGGAAGACGAACTGTCTCTCCACATGCTGTCACTTCCTGTTCAGTAAAGGAGCCAGACGGCCGGATTCGCTGGGTTTGGAGGGATTAGAGGCAGCACGAGGTGAGGACCATCATTTCCCAGTCTGCCCATAGAAATGCATACATTCCACCAGAGCAAGGCAGCAAGGAAAGCCTTGTCAAACCTCCACAGACAGCCAAGGATCCTGCTACACAGAGAACGTGTGCCAAACATTCAGAGTCAAAAGGCATGTGGGAGTCCTGTCAATGTTGACAACCCTTCAAAAACTTTCCACTTATACTCCCTATGAGAACTAGTAAGACCATATACTCTGGCTTGTATTTGTAATCAAAGACCTGGGAGACTTCCTGGGTGAGGGGTCAAAATGAGGAGTTACAAGGAGTCTAGTCTTTGAATAACTTGTGAATAAATGCTGTCATTTCCAGGCTGGAGTTGTGTTACTGGCAGAACCAGATAAGTTAATTGAAGGAGAGAGGCATAATGTCTTCATGGAGGATGAGCAGCCTAGTTATGCCATGGACGTTAAGAAATTTGTTTCTCCAAACACCTTTTTGAGCTCTTCCAGCTTCCAGATCTTGCCTTCCTGTCAGTCTGGGAGCTCTCAAGCACAGATATCAACAATTTATCTCTACACTTCTGGGCCTAATACTTAGAAGTATAAAATAAAAACATCCTTGGGGTGAAATAGAGTACAGAGGAAACATTTATTTGGGACCTGTGCCAAGCAGAATTGGGCATGGAAATGGGCATTGCAGAGTACATGCATCATCTGCTTATTTAAGTGGGTGGGGGACAACTATTGTTTCAGTGTCTCCAACAGGCACTTGTAGTTATGCCTGTGGTTTTGCAATTCAGTTTTCTCGTAAACTTGGAAGGAGTCTATACTATTTCTCTTCCAGTGAATTCTGTATCCAGGATACATCCGGTACTCTGTTAAAGTTTTCCAGTCTACCTTACTCATTGGCTTCCCTGCCTTTATTCCTTACTTTGTTTCTCTTGACTTAATTGCAGCTAACTTAAATGCTACTATGCTAGAGCAATGACACATTACATTTCTTTTTTCCTCCTGATGTAAAGAACTTAAGCCTAAGAAGGTAAGAAGTGTTTTCAAAGCTACTAGACTAGTAATGGGCAAAGCTGAGATTCTGTCTCACATTCCTCAGACTCTAACATTCAATGTACTTTAATCTTTTGGAAAGCCAGATAGAGAATTCTCAGCATTTTAAGGTAGTTTAGAAGATAGTTAAGGCACCATAGCCTCCTCCACAATGTCTGAGAGACCTATGGTACAAGGCAGAGTCTGGATATTAAAAAAAATGAGAAGGATGTCTGGGTAAGAGGAGAAAAAAGAGGGCTGGGGATTTAGCTCGGTGGTAGAGCATTTGCTTAGCAAACACAAGGCCCTGAGTTCGAGCCCCAGCACTCTCCAGAAAGAGAGAGAGAGAAAGAGAGGTCGAGTGTACATGTTGGGGAACAGTGGCCTTGTCCTGGTGCCCATCTTTGGAATATCTTTATTGTGTCTAGTTTTGTTACCACATAAGAACAAACAGAAAAAAACTGAAAACGTGGATTAAATAAAGTCAAACTATGAAAGTCAAGGACTGCATTATTTAATCCCATTGACTTTGGGTTTCCTCACCTATAAAATGTAAGTAATAATACAATCTTTTACATTCATTCCAAATATAAAATAAAACACTATGCTGAATGATGAGCTCATAACACAGTATGTGACTCCTAATAGTAAACATATCACCCCATTCTATTTTTCTCAAAAATACCTATTCTATTTGGTAGTTATATTATAAAATTTGATTTTATAATTGCTTCATAATGATGACAATTCCAAAAGAAATTGATATTGAAATAGTTTTGCAAAATGGTTTAAAAAACAACCAGGTGGGGGCAAAACATGATTTGCTTTTTGTGGTCAGTTACTCCCCAGCAAAGCTCCAACAGGACCCTGGATATTCTTGTGCTATATGTTAGGCTCTGGGCCACGAGCTAAGTGCTCACTTCGGATCCTGATTTCCACAAACTACGAGCTTTCCATCCCCCAGATACATCTGTCCATGGTTGTATTATCTTCAAGCAGCAGTTCTTAATTTTTTCTAGCAGGTCACCAAACCACTTGAGATTCAGATGAAAGTTAAGGTTCCTGTTCCCAGATGCAGGCATTCAATCTTATATTTACTGAACACCTAATCTGTGCAAGATCCTGTGTTGAAATAGTGCTGGAGATACAATCCTGAGTAATAATTCCTTTCTTACTCTCAAATGGAGGTCGTGAAAAGGGTAGTCGGATATTTAATTGTTAATTGCACAATTAATGATTTATTTTGACTGAATTACTGATTCAAAGAGAGGACTCATAGGCCACGGTAAGAAGGTGCGAATATCTCCACTAATCTGGAAGGGCAATTCTGACATGTTTCTTTTAGGAAATTTTTAATTTATTTATGTAGGTATTTATTTATTTGGATAAGAGCTGCCCAAGGGAATGGAGAGACTTAGGTGGTGAGAACTCTGCAGAAAGACTGAAATGCAGGTGTTAGGGCCCAGAGCTAAGAAGGGAAAATGCATACTTAAGAAATGATTGTGGCGACTGTCCCGAGTTTTCAAGCCATCCTTTATCTTCATCCTTTGCTAAGTGCCTTTGATATTTTTCTCACAGAAGAGGGGGCATCTATTTCTGTACTTTTTGGATCTGGGATGGACTTTATTGCTTCGATGAATAGTATGTGGTAGAAGTGACAGCTACCTGTTCCGAGCCTCTGGGTGAGAGCTTGCGAGGAGAATCAGATCGCCTCGGTTTTCTTAGGTGACTGGGGCTGATTCCCAGCCGTATAAGCAAACCTACCCAAGATCTGTAGAGCTGTCTCACCAGATGTCATGCATACAGGAGCATAATATAATGGCCACCTGTGCTTGAGATGAAGTGGT
Organism: Hystrix cristata; assembly: GCA_004026905.1. NCBI lineage: Eukaryota > Metazoa > Chordata > Mammalia > Rodentia > Hystricidae > Hystrix > Hystrix cristata. The sequence continues at coordinate 40,002 of PVJO010012791.1, read as the reverse complement.
GGTTTCCAACATATTTGTGGCATTAGTAACTACCAAAGTACACAAAAGGTCAGAGGAATTGGTGTAAGAGGAAATAGTATAATATGAAACAGGTGAAGTAGCTAGATGCCAGACTACTCACCTTGTTGCAGGTCTTATATTCTAAGAGCACTGGAGGATATAAATCAGGGGAATAACATCATCAGCATTTCGAAAATTTATTTGGGTGTATTGGAGAGAATCAATGTCTCTCCAATGTCTAATGTCTAAAGATGATAATGTCTAAAATAAAAATAATAACAGTGGAAACGTAGAGATGTATATTTTATATTTAGAATGTAAATATAATTGATTAATTGGATATGGAGATGGATGGCAAGAGCAGTAACAAGTGCGTCTGCCAGGTTTCTAGCTTGTGTGCTGGGTGGATAATGATAGCATTTCCTGTCATAGGGAAAACTGAAAAAGGACTACTTGTAGTGAGAGTGAAAGTGAGAGTGCTTATTTCCCAGTCCTACTGTAGGACTGGGAAAGATCAGGAGCTCATCTTTGGGCCGGTTCCCTTTGGGTTACCTATAAGACATTAGTGAGGGTGCTTGATAGACAGCTGGATATATGTACATAACCTGATAAGACAAGTCTGGGTTAGAAGTCGTAGTTTTAGAGTTGGGAATGCGTAGATGTTTGTCAAAACCAGGATTGAATGAACTCACATGGAGAAAGACTATGCAAAGAGAAAGTGAGAACGCTTATATCCAAGCTTTAAAGAACTGGAAAACATAAATATTAGGTATATAAACCAGGGCCGGAAAGATGAGAGATAAATCAAGAGCACAGATTGTCATAGAAGATAATGGCAAAGAAATTTTAGTAGAGGTTCTAGTATAAGATACACAGAGAAAAGGAAAAATATATGCATGGAACTTATTGATATAGAGGTCACTGAACTTTTCCAAAAAGCGTAAATTTGCTTACAATCTCAAGAGGATCGTGGACTTATCCACTTCATACCACAGAAGACCAAATTAAAATCTACCAATGGCTTCCTAACAAGGTAGTGTAACTGGATTCAAAGCATTCTTTCTATTCTCTTAAAGGCAAAGAAAATAATTTAGTTATTTTAAAATCAACTGAAATTGTGCAAGTTTTGTGTCCCAGGTAGGCTGCTGGTCCAAAGAAAAAGGATATCTTAATATAAGTAAGGTAGCATCTTTATTTGTCTCTAGCAAAGTCCATTCCTCTGCAAGCATTGAAAGCATTGGATAAATCAACTGCGGGGAAACGGCTGCATAGGTATGATGCTTGGTTTGGTATTTGTAATGTATTTTTCAGGCATGGCCAGCAGTGACTTCCTGTTTCTCTGGTAACTAATCTCCTGTTTAGACCTAGCTATGTTATTTTAAACTCAGTGAGGAATAATGGACAGTGATGTGAATAAAATCTGGGAATTCCAGGGAAGTTCTTCCAGAAAAATGTGCTCAGAAATCTGTAAATATGGTAGGAGTGGGAAAGTCTCCACAGACTCCCACCCCCATGCAATGGGCTCTCTGCTTCCTGATGACTCCGTCATTGAGCCACTGTTCCGGTGACTGGAACCAGCTATTGCTGGAGCAGCTCCAGTTATTAGAAAGTTTGTTCTTTTAGTTTCTTCCTATTGGTTCTAGTCTGCTCTCTGGATCGTCGTTTTCATTTTCTAGGGCTGCCACAAGTTTGGTGGCCTGAAACAACCGAAATGTATTTTCTCATATTCTGGAGGCTAGAAGTCCGAAAGCAAGAAGCTGAGGGAACTGCATTCTTTCAAAATCTCCAGGGGAAATCTGTATTTATTTTTTCATTGTTGTTGTTGTTATTTGTTTGTTTGTTCCTTCCAGTTTTGGGTGGCTCCAGGTCTTCTCGGTCTGCGGTCACATTGCTCCAATCTCTGCTTCAGTGGCCACGTTGCCTTGTCCTCTTCTGTGTGTCCATAAGGAGACTTTCCATGGATTTTAAGCACGCTCAGATAATCCAAGATGATGTTATCTCATAAAACTTATCCCAAACAGCATCCACACAGATCCATTTTGCAAATAAAGTCATGTTAGTAGATTCTGAGGATAAGGATACAGACTAATATTTCAGTGGGTAATCACAATTCGACCGCACCCAAACCTCCAAAGAACACATCTATTTCTCCTCTTCCATAAAACTATCCTTCCATGGTTTGGAAATAGCTATTTGGGGTTTGTTTGTTCAAAGAAAGGGAAAAATGATTGATATTACTGAAGACTTGCTATGTTCCAGACCTAAACCAAAATAATATTATATGTAGTTTCTTTTTTCTTCCATTCTTTTTATTAAATTTCTTTTGTGTGAATTGTTACAGCTGGTGATCTTTTTGCTGCCTGCTTCGGGAAAAGGCAGGGGAAAATTAATTGCTATGCTTTAGATTTAAAATGTTCCCCAAAAGTATTCATAGGTGGGGTTTTGGAGGTAACTGGATCATAAGTGGACTGCACTTAACCCTCTGATGAGTTTGTAGCTGAATGTGCTGTTGCAAGGTGGGGCCTAGTCTGAAGAGGCAGGTCCTTGGGGGCACAACAAGATGTAACTCACTCCCCGGCTCCTCCCTTATCTCTCTGCTTTCTACATGCCTGGAGTTGAGCACCATTTTCTCTGCTGTTCCCCTCTGCCATTCTGGTCTTAGAACCAGCCAACCACGATTGAAATCTTTTTGTGTGTGTGTGCTGGGGATTGAGCTTAGGGCCTTGTGCTTATTTAGGCAAGCGCTCTACCACTTGAGCTAAACACCCAGCTTTGGATTGAAATTTTGAGCCAAAATAAACCTCTTGTCCTTTAAGTTGTAGATGTCTGGTATTTTCTGCTGGAGACAAGAAAGACTCTAAAATCTTATCATTAATCTGTTTTTCTCTTACAAAATGCTAAAAGCCCAAGATTCTGTCTAAGGTTCTAAAGAACAGTGGTGCATGGGTGGGTGAAATAGCACTAAAAGCGTCTGGGGCAGATTAGGCTGCTGAAAGGAGACTTTGGCAAGTGCAAGCAGAATTATAATTTAAAACACTTTAGGTTTTTAGAAAAGCTACACCCTTTCGGGACAAGAAAGAAAAAGGAAGGAAGGAAGGAAGGAAGGAAGGAAGGAAGGAAGGAAGGAAAGAAAGAAAGAAAGAAAGAAAGAAAGAAAGAAAGAAAGAAAGAAAGAAAGAAAGAAAGAAAGAAAGAAAGAAAGAGAAAGAAAGAAAGGAAGGAAGAGAGAGAGAGAGAGAGAAAGAAAGAAAGAAAGAAAGGAAGAAAAGAAAAGAAGGAAGGAAGGAAAGAAGAAAAGAGGAGAGGAGAGCTGGGGTAAGGTGAGTAGAAGAGAGGAAAGGAAAGCCTTTCTTTTTGAGAAACAGCTCTTGGCTTCTGGCTGAGCCCTGCTAGATTATAAATTCTTGACTGCTAGGATACCAAGTAAATCTTTACTCATAATCATGATCTTTGTGATCTAATTCACTAATCATAAAGTTGGAAGTTTCCAATGTCATCATATTATCAAATATAATTGGTATATGTAACCTCAGACTTCAGCAGGGTCTAAAAATAACAGTCCTAAGATACAATTAAGTTAAATTGTGTGGGCACATAATCACTCATTTCATGTACACATTTCTCTTGCAACTTTGTCTCTCTTTCAACTATTGATACTCTGGTGAGATTTTTGCTTCTTTTCTTAATAAGCTCTGAGAGAAGTTACTTGTGAATACTATCCAGTCAAAGTTCAGTCAAGCATATGCACATTTGACTAAAGTGTAGGTTTTTTAATGGTAAAACATGGGAATCTGTATGAGTCGGATTTTCCATGCTGAAACCAAATACCTGACACCCACGACTTAGAAGAAGAGAGTTTTCGTTTTGCTCACGGCTGCAGAGGTTTCATCCTTGGTTGGCTGGCTCCAAGGCAGAAACATCATGGCAGAAAGTCATGGTAGGGCGATGTCGCTCACCTCATGGTGACCGGAAAGCAGAGAGAATTGCAGTGAGCACCCCAAAGAAAAGTTCTAGGAAATACATATGTCGCCCCTCTAGTAGTTACTTTTCTAGAGTCAATGGTTTGCAAGAGAGCAGCTTTAATACAGGACAAGTATAAGTTACAACATTCACACACAAGCCAAATGTAGGAAGAGTGCAGAATGTCTGTCTGTGCACTGGAGACCAGAAAGATCCAATTAAGGGCCGGGAGCCCACAGCACTGTCCCGTGTACATCTGTGTCTGCACTAAAAGACTGAAGAAGTCTGTACTGGGACCAGGATACGATGCTCACAGCAGAGATAAAGACCAGAGCGCCCCTGCAGTGAACAGCCCCCATGACATCAACTCCCCGAGTTCCTTCTGTGATGAGAACAGCAGAATCCCCTCCGAGAGCACCAGCCACAACAGAGCTTCTCCTGGGAGACAGCCGGTGCCCATCTTCTGCTCCTGTTCTCCTTTATGTTGTGTTGGCAACAAACTTCAGGTGGGTCCTCTATGTCCAGAACCGCACCATCTCAGTCCAGTTGGACATTCCTGCTCAAGCTGACCACAATAGGTCCATCACAATCCCCAAGGTCACAGCTCCACAAACCACCCACATAGAGTGTGTTTTACTGATCATCTAGGCAGCCTTGAAAGCCGGTCAAGTTGACAATCTAGCTTAGATGTTACATAGTCAAACATGATAAACCCTGAACCTCTCGACTCAGTCACTGCACTATTCCTGACAGGTGTCCCTGTTCTACTCAGTGTGAAAAAAACTAACAGGGAGTAGATATAGTAAGCAAGTCCTCCATTCTTTTGTGCCCTGAAACACTAACAAGACCAACAAATGTCCCTATTTATTCACTGGACATAAGCCACCACTGGCCAGAATAAAATATATAAAATTCCCTCCTGCCTTTGGGATAACTATAGGTCTAAGGAATCAAATATCTGACTGAGAGAAATATTCACCAATTCAAATGAATTTATCTAATACTAATTCTTGTATTTTTTTCCATCTCAGGGTCAAACTCCCCACCTCAGAGTGGTTTTGAGTGCGATCACAGCCCACCCCTCCCACTGTCTTCACGCTCCTTCCCCACTGTGCACATCTGTCCCTCAGCGTCGTGCTTCCCACCCTTCACCTCACCTGGCCTTCTGCACCTGCTCCCTCTGCATGGGCTGGCACATGCCAGTGTGACCAGCTGCAGTATTTATCAAGCTCGATTCCGCCACTGTCCAGATTTATATGATCATTTTCATGAGTGTCTCTAGAAGAAAGATCTTACCTTGTTTTATGTCACTAGCCACACAGAAAACCTTGCTCATAATTGAAGCTTAAAAATATATTGGCTAAAGAAAATGTCCACATGATTATGCTAGTAGTTTGTACCTCCTGCTTCTACCTCAAAGGACAAGAGGTTCTCTTTTTATCTCATCCCATCCTTCTTCAGTGCCCTGAAGCTGATCTCTCTTTTATTCTATTTTGCTGATCTTCAGTGAAACAGTTTTTTTACTATGCCGACTAAGTGTCAAATTACTTACTTTTATCTGCTTCTTCTGGTAGAAGAATGGTATTTTAACATAGCCATATTGACCCTAAAATGTAACCTCAACCCACTCTCTGATTACCTTACAAAATAGCCAAGTAGTCCATTTAATAACCAAAAGCTAGGAAGTAGGTATTATTTCCCGGAGAAATTTTCAGAGATCTTAACTAAAACAACCTTAAAAATTTCTAACATATCAAAATTCTTTTCATTTACTACTGTCTAGCTTCACTAGTTCATAAGTGGAAAAAAAAAAACACTTAGCCTTCCCAAGCTTTGTGTGTGTGTGTGTGTGAGTGTGCATGTGTGTGTGTGTATTGTTGATTTTTTAAAATGAAATGATGATATCTCTCATGGAGTTGTTGTGAAAAATAGGTGTAAGCAATGACTCATCTAATAAACCCTCATAATCCCAAAGCTGTGTGAGCATTATGTCCAGAAACCCAGACTTGGCAAGCCTTTTCTCTTATTACCACCATATCAGTTTAAGGATTAATTTTTGTTTGTCCTTCCTTTTCCCAAAAGTGTCTTAGTTTTTAAATATATATATATATACTTTAAAAGTAGTAAACTGGGAAAATTGGAAGCAAGTAAAAAGTCCACATTCATATATCAAGCATAATGTTAAATACAATTTTATCAATTGAGGATCATATTTGGTTTTTATTTGTTTTTTTCTGGACAGTGGAACAATAGGTTAATGTTTTGGTATCTCCCTTTCCTTCATTTTTATTCTTATGTACTTTACAACTTTTTTAGAATAAGCACATATTAGTTTTAGTTTCAGGATCAAAAAGGTAATTTAATGTGGCCTTGACAGTCAAGACAAGAAAGGAAAATTAGTCATAGTCATTTACATAGTTAGAATCAGAAAGGAAATCTATCAGTTCTTTCAAGAAAATAACAGTCTTTCTACTATGCGTGTTCCCCCAGGTGGCCGAACAGTCTAATGTACTTAGACTTCAACATAATTTCTTAGTATAATATTTTAACGATGGCTAAAAATGTTTTCTCTATCATTGCCCTCAAAGCTTGGACAGTACAAGTGATTCTGTAATGGGGTAAGATTATGTGATGCAAGAATGGCTGTTAATTTAATTTATTTTGTGTCCTTAGTCAATTATCCCTGAGAATCACTGTGAGATGAGCCCAGGGGAGTATAAAGTCCCAGAAACTGGGTCTAATGTAACAACACTCAGTCGGAAAAAGTGCTTGGAGCTGATTCTAATCTCTTGGAGTATCTGTGGATGGTCAACAAAATATGTGTTTAAAGTTTGGCAGTAATGTACATACCTCCAGAATTGCTGAGGTATCTGACCCAGATGGGTGATTTCCAGTTGTTACCCAGGTTAAACTGTAGGCATATTGTGGCTATAGAGGAAGACGGGGATCTGCTAGAAGAAATGAAGTGAATATCACTCTGAATTTGTTGTGTGTAATAGTACCCACAGATACAGAATTATTAGTCAAGATGGTCACTCTGATTGGCAACAGAAATTATTGCAAAACTCTCTACCATATGTCTTGACCATCCAGCAAGGTCCCTACTAAGTGATCATCTGATGAATACTGCCATTTGCAGATGGTTGCTGCTCTTTTGATTGCCATAAACACTACTGGCAGAAACAGCTGTATAATAAAGAAATACAATGTTACTTTCTCACAATGGTATGTTCAGAAAATTGCACTTTTATTCAGCATAAAATCTAACAGAAACTTGATCTAATAACATCAGGACCTCTAATCTTTTTTACCACTGTTAAACCACTCTTTGTTATGTTTAGGGGTTTTTTTGTTTTTTGTTTTTTTCTTTTTTGATGCTGGGGATCAAACTCAGGGCTTTGCTAGGTAAGTGCTCTACGACTGAGACAAATCCCAACTCTGGTTACATTTAAGTTTGAAGCTAGATGAGAATGGATGGAAATTCATTTAAGCCTGGCATTAGAAGTGTTCACTTCATGAGCAGTTCTTGTTTTGTTTTGGTTTGGTTTTTTGCCGTTAATCTGATATCTCTGCACACTTAACCACCCCAGCCAAGAATGCACTCAGGCTCTCTGTGTGATCTCTTTCTCTTTAATCCCCTCTGGGAGGGTGGGTTAGCTGAAAACAATCAAAATAATTCTAGCCAAGAGAAACCCATACACCGGAAAAGGTATTCTCTAGAACTAAATGTAATGACAGAACTGAGCCTATTATCTATCAAACCAAATGTATATCTTTTCACTGCCAAAGACGCCGGAGCTAAGTCAGTAAACAATGATGGGAACAACTTTGAACCTCCCACAGGGGAAAGTGGTTTAGGAAAGTTTTGGGTTCCAGCAAGCTAAGGTCCTGATGGTATATACAAGCTTAGGAAATGGTTTCTCAGCTGCACCAGGGTGCTACGCCAGACTCTGTCATGCTGCATAAGTCTTTGTAATGACATTAGGAGATTCTACTACCAGATTTCTCATCTCTTCTGGCATCTGTCTGTGACAGCGGTATGATCTTAGCAGTAGTGTTACATTTCTACACCTGAAATCTACAAAAGAGATCCCTTCTAATATTGATTTTCTGTGCTTCAGTCTTTTCCACAGAGACTCTTGGGGCACTGTGCCGCTTGATTTACATCAGGAGGTCACTTCGCCCAGCAGCATTGTGCAGTCAACTCCTAAAATGGACCCTGAAGACTCTAGATCTCAAGCTGTTGCTGACCTTTGTTTATACAAAACTGTTGCTCATGCTATATGGTTTCTGATGACACTTATGGGGATCTGGCCAGATCAAATACAGTGTCAACCAATAGGGTTAGAATTCTCTGAAAGAACAGTTCTGTCTTTTGAAGAAGTTTATAAAGTCAGCTCTGAGATGATGTAGAGAAACGTCCTTCCCCCAAGTGGTTCCAACCATGTCTGAGCCACCCTTGATTTGGTGTTGGCCTCTCAGGAACCCTCTGGGATAAGCAGAAATGGGGAATATACCCTAAAATATATACAGGGTACGTGTCACAAGAATTGGTGGGCCAGTCCTACAACCTAGTCAATGTGCTTCCACCAGAGTGCTTTGCTTTCTGTTGATTTCATTGGTTGCTGAAATTTGAGTGCCTCTTGATGTTTATTAACTAAGAGTCATCTGGTATTTTAATCAATATGTTAAGGATATTAATTAAAGCCATCGCCTGACATATTTTTTAAATGAAAGATACATGATGTTGTCTTTGATTTCTAAGAAAGGAAGCCAACTTATATAAAAGTTAAGCACATTACTAGATGCTGAGCTAAACACCTACACCAGATCCAGAATCGTGTGGTGTTTGAATTGTATGACCTGAGTAGCTGGGCTTCAATGCCTCTCTGCAATTGGACCGGAAGGTGAAAGCTACTCTCAGAGAAATAAAATTCTTTTTTCTGAGTTTCCACTCTTTTTAATTTGACAAATAACTAGCACAAAATCATCCATATTTATGGGATGTTTTGATAAATTTTTGAGTTAAATGTTCCACTATCCGGACTAATATGAGTCAGATGAGAAGTATCAAAGTATTTATTGAGTTTTCTAGAACCTCTCAACTCTGGCCACATTTTTCCATCATGGAGTATTATCAGCTCTGTTTAAGTAACATAACTCAGGAGAGAATAGCCGAGGATGCCAATTTTGTCAGCCTTTTTAAATCATCTGGAAGCTCTCTGCCATCTTGGAGGAGATCACAGCTGGTCACACTCCAGAGGAAGATGCCAAAGATATACTGGGAAAGCCAATGCTGCATAAACAGGATTTTGATCTCTTTTACATGTTCTTCATTTTGGTCTTGCTCTCAGCACGAGGAAAAATGAAATTATCCTGGGCGGCGTGCTCATGTCTGCTTTTATTTTTGAAGAAAGGCCTGGCAGGTTTTCTCTGCTCAGCTGGAATGCAGCTCCCACATCAGCTCTCACTTCCTCCTCAACCCTAAGTCCGCTTCTGGCCGAGGGTGGGGCTGACTATGGTGAGGAGGTGCCAGAAAGGCCACCCCGGACAAGAGGCTTGTTTATGCCGTTTCAGTGGAAAATTTGACATCAGAGAGCAGACAGGAATCGCATGGTAGAGAATACACCCCTTGTCACTTGAGCCTTTGAGCCACCCAGGGAGACACACTTCGTTCGCACTCTGTTAATACTTGAGGAAATGTAAACCTAAAGACAGTAACTGGCCCAGGATCACACATACTAAATGCCAAGTATGGAAACCCCTTTCTCTTGGCTGTCTGTCCTTTATGTTTGTTCCTATGTCTTATGACTACCAATTCCTACACATCTTCTTTCTATTCTCTAGTTTAATCACACTCTACCACAGGGCAGAAAGGCTGCTCCGCTGCAAAGCCGTCTCAACTACTCTCCACTCTCATAATGCACTGACAGAAAAATAACTCATTCAAGAAATATTTGTTGCCAGGTGTGGTGATACATGCCTGGAAGGCTAAGGCAGAAGGAACACAAGTTTGAGCCCAGGCAGGGAAACTTAGTGACACCTGTCTCAATCAAGAAAAAAAAATTTTTTTTAATAAAAAAATTTTAAAAATGGAGGATACAGTCCAGTTTGCAGGCCCTAGGTTCATTCCTTTGTACCCTCCTCCACACACAAGTTAACCAATAAAAATCTCGCCACCCCCCATGAAGCTTACAGTTTAGTGGAAGAAGACAGGTAATAAGTAACAACAAACAAGTAAAGCATATAGGATATTAAATAGTGATGGAGTCAATGCAGGAAAATGAAGCAGGAGAAGGAGACAGGGAGCGTTTGTCAGGGGAAAAACGGCCCACATGGATACCTGCAGAAAGAGCATTGTAGACAGAGGAGACAGAGTGCCAAGGACCCTGGGACACTGGCGGAAGAATAGAGGGGCTATTGATCAAAGAACAGTAAAAGTTGATTTCAGAGTATTGGGGCAGGGGGTGTACTAGCTCAGTGGTAGATAGCCTGCCTAGCATGTGAACTGTCATGAGCTCAATCCCCAGAGCCACAAAAAAAAAATGAAGAAAGGATGGAAGGAGAAAAAAAAAGGAAGAAGGAAGGAGAGAAAAAAGAAGAAAGAGAGAGAGAAAGAAAGAAAGAAAGAAAGAAAGAAAGAAAGAAAGAAAGAGAGAGAGAGAAAGACCAACTAACCCAGTATCAAGAGCCCCTTCATAGCCCACATAAAGACTTTGGCTACTATTGATATGAATTAGGAAGCACTTGGACAGGGAGGAGAGGGGAAATAAAAATACTTAAGATGCAATATGTGTATGTACCATTTTCCCAAGATAAACATAATGATATTATCAAAACCATATACTAATAAAAAAGAATGATATAATTTGTTTTGACATATTTTGCAACTGAAAGGAAGAGACAGTAGAAGCAGAAGGTTGATTAGAAAGCTATTGCAACAACCTAGGAGAAAGATAAGGATGGTTTGGACGGGAAGTAGGATTGGAGGTAGGAGGCAGATTCCAAATATATTGATAGAGCAAACAGGATACACCGATAAGTAGGATGTGGGATGAATGGCGGGTGGAGGAGAAAAAAGGGACCCTGGACAGGATGCCTGGGATTCTGAGCTGGCGTTTCAATCCCATCAAACAGTGCTACCTGAAAAAGTCACTGAAAAGCTTAGGAACTCATTTTTCACACCCACATAAGTAGGATTAAATAATTCCCCACCTGACAGGGCTCAAATAAGTACAGTGTCTCTGCAAATGTTGATGTGCTTGGGTTGTGTCAAGTGACCTTGCGTAAGTTAAATAGCCTACGCAACCAAGGAGGTGCTGACATTAAATCTGGAATATTTTGAGAATAAATTAAAAATTTTAAGAAGATAAAAACACTCTAGCTGTGAGGAAATAATTTTAATAGCTTTATTTGAAAAGATGAAATTCTTTTTTCTTGATTAGTTGGTAATAACCACAGAACAGTGGTGGTGAACTTATGGCATGTCTGCTACTGCATTTTTCCTTTAAGACAACAGATGTTAATGTAGAGTTGTTTTTTCTAAAGTAAAACTTCAGTACTCAGGTTTAACTGCAGTGTTGGCACTTTGTGATAAATAACTGAGTTTTCGGTTGCAGTTAGGCATTGGGTCTCTAAAAGGTTCACCGTCACTGCTGCAGAAGGAAGCTGGCTCAAGAAAAATGTTTTAACCAAAGTTGATAATTCCAAGTAGTAATATGGATTTAGTTCTCTTTGAATCTAGATTTGTGAATTATCTTGTTAGTGATGAATGAACACCTAAAAGAAAAAAAAAGTTCTCATATTTACTTTCAGTTTCAATTTTAGTTAAGCATAAAAGTTTACTTTTGGTTTTCCCCTCTCTGAGGATAAGGGTTTTACCATCACCTTGGAATTTTCTGAAATTTTACTAAGATATATGTGATTGTATTATTGGAAGAGACTCAAAAATTTACAACTTTCCCGTTTGGCTTAGACATTCAACCTCTTTCTAAGCTACCTCTTTCTAAATCACAAGTATAAAAAAGCATTTGTACTTTAAAGTTCACGACCAGTCTGAGAGAGTCGGTGAGCCCCTTCGAGGGCTAAGTGGGGAAGGGTTATGTAGAAGAAGGTAAGACTGGCCTTGCATGCTGACCCACCTTCTCAGACAGAGGGGCGTGCTCTGAATTGCTCCTTCCTTCCCCTCTTTATTTCTCTGTAACTTCCCCAAGTCCCCATCAAGCATACCAGTCCTAAATCCAAGTGTCTCAATATTCTGAAAACTGATACACTATTTACTAAACCTATTTAAATTCAATGATTATTGATGAATAAGAATTAGTTCCAGGGTTCTCAGGAGCCTCTGAACTTTGAAGAGGAGCTCCAGAATGGCCTAAAACAGTGCTGGTTGAGCAGTAAAATGTTTAGGTTCTGTGACACAGCAGTCTAGGAAGGAATCACTTTGAGAAGCACTCATGAAATCGCATACAGTAGTCTCTTTTGCCTATAATTTAATCCAGCAGTGTTTAATATTGCAAATGTCCCCAAGACTGTTCCAGGGAGTCTTTGGAATTAAAATCATTGTCATAGTAGCACCAATACATGATTTGCCCTTTGCACTCTCATTCTGTCTCCCTGGACTTTTCCAGAAGCTATATGATCTACAACGTTGGCTGTAATCTGACAGCTAAGAGAATGTAGGCTTGTATATTTCTGCTTTTAAAATTTCTCAGTTTTGATTCCAAATGTGGGATATGTTGACATAGTTTTTTTGTTTTTTTTTTTTACAAAAATGCTCTGAGGATCTTCGATATTTTTACATGCATAATGGGATCCTGAGACCAGCCTGTTTGAAAATTGCTAGCATTTAGTTGTCTTGACAGATCTGGCACCGGTTCAGCTGAAATAGCAGAAATACAGCAAAATACAGAGTGATGATTCCTAGTAAATGCAAAATTGTGTGAGCCAATCAATTTGCAAATGTTGGGTATCTAAAAGCAGAACCAAAAAAGCAAACACACTAACTGATGGCATCAGGTCAAAAGGACACAGGCATCCGACAGAAGGAGCCCATACTGTCAACATCAGGGACATCTGAGGATTCTGTGACTAATCAAAAATACCAACTGCATCTTTCAGAGAGTAGGAATAGAAAGGAGGGGAGGGTTTCACAGGCAGAGAGAAAAATACAAGGATTACTGTTCATTTCTACATTTACAAGGAATACAATAAATCAAACATGTAGAATTGATAGTTTTAATAGTTTAGCATTTGAATACAAATTAAGAAACAATACAGAATTAAATAACACATGAAAAGCTTAAATATTCAATTCAGCAGTGAAAATGAACATACATTTTAATTCCTACGTCACTGAATAAAGACAGAGGAAGCAAAAGATACTAGAAAAAAAACCCTAATTTGATCTTATGATTACTTATGAAATCAACATCGGTCCACTAATTAGAAAATATTTTTAAAACAAAGGGATTGTAGGTTCATACTTGCCTCTTCTTTTTTGTGAGAAGTTAGCTTATGTAAAAAGAAACCACAAGAGACAAAGCTACAGTCTCACAGCTATACAAGAAATCTCTTAAATGTTTTCATAATATATTTTCATTATACTAGGCTGACTTCAGAATGACCTAAAACAGGGGTGGAGTCACATTATGAGAGAAATAGAAAGGGAAGCATGCTTTTTTAAAATTGTAAGCTATTCTCTAACACTAACAATATTTATTCTGCTATAAAAATAAGTTAAATAGATAAGGTTGCCAATGTTATTTCACAACACATTCTTTCCTTGACAAAATAAACCTTATAGAAGCACATGAAGAATGGCAGGGAAACTAAGGTCATTCTAGCAAAAGAGTGAGGAGGGAATGGCCTAGATGAGAAATCATGGGGAAACAGACTCAGGGACCTAGGAACAAAGAAGAGACATACAAAAGATGTAACACCAACACAAAGGCAAAAGGTAGTCTCAGAAAAGTTCTTTGGACCCTACTGTATTCTTCTCTCTTTTCACTTCTTCCTTGGCTTATTCTTTTGTTTTCCTATAATTACATCTATTCTTCGAGCTGCATGGTAAACTGTTTGGTCCAACTCCTTTCTATCTGGGTAAGGACATGGGACCTCATTGAGGTAAAGTCACTAACATCAGGTTCCTACCTGCCTGTAGGAGCCTCAGCCAGCTGGTGAGCTCAGCGCTCCAAATTCTAAGTCCAGGGTCCTTCATATCAAGGTTGCACTCTTTACAAATTCAAGTCCTACAACAGACCTGACAGGTACGTGACTTCCTGTTGGAATTCAAACACTGTGTGGCTTAAATGGCAGTGAAAAGTCGTAGATTTCTTAAAACACTTGCTTCCACCTTGTTTGCACTTCTTGACCCCTTGCAGGATGACCCTCTTTCCTCCTGCTTTCCTCTTCCATCAAATTCAAGTAGACCAGGGGAAAACTTTCATGGTTCTGTGTAACTCCTCTAGGGCTCTGGATAAAAGAAATACCAATATATTAAATTTATGTATTTTTTCTTCTTTCTTTTCACTTCTGTTTGCTTATTCCTCACCCCACCCCCCCAGAATTACAATGATTCTTAAAGCCATATAACAAATTTTCTGGTCCAACTCCTTTTATACTTTGGATGAAGATGTTGAATATTTATAATTTCTATCTTAGTATACTTTAAACCAAAAGATCAAGAAAATTACAAATCTCCTAGAATATATTTCATTGGTAAAGATAAGGATGTAGACATTCTAACTCAATATGATGTGAGTGGACCATGACTTTCTTTAAAATGACATGGATAATCCCAGGAAATAATGGTTTGCAGAATCACCTAAGACCAGAAGGAAAGAGACATGCTCAAGAATGCCAAACTATCTAAATGTATTTTATTGATAACACCTTGAGCTTTGTTTCTTATGGATAATAATTTGCTAGACAGCAGGTTAGGAACAGTCACGAAGTAGACAGAGACCTTTTCAAGGGGTGTTGCTTCTCTAACACAGAAAGTGGGAGGACTCGGACCTCCCTACAAGGCACGTAAGAAGTGAAATAAAAGACCTAGAGTTTTATCTTGGCACTCCCTGTCACTCCCTGTGCAATCTTAGGGTACTCTTTACCAGGAGCTGCAAACTTCTGCATATTTCAGAAAGAAAACATTTCTAACATCAGCCATAGTTTCCTCTTCGAGCTATTCTCTGTATGCTATATATTATTCCCTCATGTTTAATGATATATCCTTGTTTATTGGTCAGTGTGGTTTCTCTGGCCTGGTGGTCTGTAACCGCCATCTGAGTGGCAGCGTCCTGTATTAGTCACTGCAGTACAACCCATGCTTATTACAATGTACTTGAAAAACTTATTAATAGATATCTGTAAAATGAATGAGTAAACAACTTCTGTGACACTTGATTTCATCATTTGGAAGATGGAATTAGCAACATCTTTGTAGATTGCTGTGAGAATTATATGTAATGTTTTTTCTAGAAAGTCCAGTCCTTTGTCATATGAACATAAATTTAAATATGTAAGAACATTGTAAATAGGGAAGGGAGGGGGAGTTGAACAGAGGGGGAGTGGAAGGGAGGGGTGGGGAAGAAGCGGGGGAAACCAAGATGTATCACGTACAGGTACAAATTAACTACGATAAATGTGATCACTATGTACACAATGTACTAGTACATGTTCTTGGAAATAAAATTAAAAAAATATGTAAGAACATTCTGTCTTTCATATCCAATCACATTCCCAACTCCAAACTTTTCTTTTGTGAAATCTAAGCATTTTTGTCCCTGATTAGTAAGACTACTCATTTTGGATTACCAATTAGCAATCAAATAATTTACATGTTTTTGAGTGACCTAACAACTAACTAAAATTCAGAATAATAATCGAAATGGCAGCATTATTTTCTTTAAAGAGCATTAAGATAAGTTGTTTTTCTTTTCTTTAAATTTCTTATGTCTGTGTTTGAATGATTAATTGCTTGATTTTGCATTTGGTTAAAAAATTTTTTTCCTTTCTCGAAAATAAAGTTTCTATACTAAATACACCCATATATTCCCTTCACCCCAGACGGGATACTCATGCCTAGAGATTCTGACTTTTTTGTGTGGTCTAGGAACATCTGCTCCTGCCTTTTTTTAAATTGGGTCATCTATGAACCATTGTTATAAGGAAAAAGAAACCATGAGTTGTGTTTAAGGTATGTAAAATAAAAGAAGAAGGAACTGCATAATGGATAGAAGAGTACCGCTAAGTGATGGTAAGGAAGGAAGGAACTAGATGCAAAGTCCACGAGTCAGTGCTGCTGGGCATTCTAGGGCAACTCTGCACCCACAGCCACTTTGGGCCAGATGTTCTTCCTGACACCTGGCAGTTTTGGTTTCCTAGAAACCCATTCACACACATCCTTTCAGTAATGTCTTTCTTTCCACCCCTGACTTGTGATGGTTTTAGTTAATAACTCTTTCTTATCCTAACATCAAACCCCCCCAAACTGAAAGGTCTAATCAGAACAGTTCCCTTTCTTCAGGAAGAAACGACATTACAGTTGTAGGTATCATAAGTTCATTTCAGTACACTCCAGTTTTTGGCACGTGTATTTTCTGATCTTATCTCCCATGTCAGCTTATTTTCACTTTAAAATCCTCTCCAAACTGTTACTGAAATGGCTTAATGATTCGGCTACTCCAAATACTCCTGCTCATATATCCAAACAAATGCAGATCATTTCTGAACTCTTCTACCTGAAAGCCTGCTTCCTATAATTCCATTATCTTGCCCTCCATTCGCCTCTTTAAACTTGTCCCCCTTCATTATCTGTACCACTCACGAAAATATACATTGACAAATCTAAAAGGGACCTTAGATTTAGGAATAACAGAAACTAACATTTATGGAAACTTACTATGTTGCGTGAGTGTGCTAGAGACGTTATTAACTTACGTTGATGATTAAATTGTTGGTAGTTTGACATTAACCCTAGTGAGAATATTTGCACCACAAAACATGGCAAAGGCAACCCCATCAGCTTTCCCTTGAGCTGGTTTCCCAGCATGCTATTGGTTTTAGGCACTTGTGTAATTGTATATATTCTGTTCTTAATCTTCACAACATTCTTATGAGATAGTTGAAATTATCATCCCCATCTTCCAAATGAAGACAGGCATAAGTTCAATAGCTTGCCCCAAAGCTCCTCTGAATCTTAGAGACAGAACTTGATCAAAATCACTGAGAATTGGTCATAGTTGTAAATTAAAAAGACTGATGGAAAACAACCAATTCTCTTTGCCATTTATAATTATTCTTGCTGAGACTGACAGTTAAATAGAAATAAAATATTACATTTAATTTTTCAATTATTCCATGCAGTCTTGGTTAAAAGAATTTTAGTTGGACAGGAGAAATAAGTTCAAAAGATTTATCATACAATGTGATGACTATGGTAACAATGTATTTTTTACTTGGAAAATACTGAGAGCATAGATTTTAAGTATTCTCAGTACAAAAAAATAAATACATGAGAAATGAATATATTTACTAACTTGATTTAGCCATTCCACAATTTTTATATATAGACAGCATCATGTTGTATGCTATAAATAGATACAATTTTAATTATTTTTTAAATGTCAATTTAAAAAATAATAAAAGTGAATGATACATATTTTAAAGATGAAAAGAAACAATGTTTATGGTATTTAATACAAAATCTTTAAAGGACTTAAAAAACAAGAGGCTAGTGCTTTATCTTTGTTATATAAATATGGGAGAAAGTTGGAAAATTGACAAGGCAGTGATCACACACCCTCTTAGAACTGGACTCATTTAGCAGCCCTGGTGAAATTCTCTGTTGTTTACTGAGAAGAGAAAGACGTTCTCTTGTAGAAATATGCTTGTCTTACAAGCTTCCATAACTGTCACTCATGAAATGCAGGATTTAACAGTGAAGTGATTTTTGTAAAGCTTTTCTTCCATGTTTGTACTGTAAAATCTCATTTGTTCATTATTTTCTGGAGGAAATTTATTTTTAACAATATGTTTATTACAGGAGACTAAATTTATTATTTAAATTATATCAAATATTCCGAAGGTTTAATCTCAATTTTTCTTATATTTCTTATAATTTTTCTACTTGATATATTTAGTTAAATCTATATATTTTCTCTTCTTTTTAAACAAAGAACTATTATGAGAGAAAAGCTCTAATGTATATGGGCTGTTGGAATCAATTTAGTTCAATAGGTAGGAATTTTAAAGAATTCTAAGAATTAAATAGAAAATATTGAGAATCCTAAAATCTATAATGGCTTTATACCATGATTCTGTAGGCACTAAGGATTTAGAAATCTCCATTTTAATGAGTTACAATAAATGGAGAAAGATCAATTTAGTTACGCCTGGTATCATAACATATGGTATAAATACAATTTTTATACTTGATCTTCCACAGAGAATTCAGTGCACTTACCTATCTTTGACTAAAATATTATAGGAAGTTAGAATTGCTTGCCTCTGTGAGGGGGATGCAAGTAGAGAGAAGTAAGAAATACACAAGAACTGAAGTCTAAACTAAAATAATTAGGTTTTGTGAATTTACAGTTAGTGATGACTAACTAGTAACAGGGAAGAAGCAGAAGTAATACTTTGGATTATAGTTTCAAGAGACAAGATAGAATCTTGAAAGATCTCGAAAACTGAAGTCTTGCCTCATTGCAAGAAGATGGGAAATGAGTAAGAAAGGAAAAGCCATATATTCAGAGGTCGTGCGAGCAGGTTCTGGTGTTCTTGGCTATAGTGTTACACGAACTGTGCCAAGGCCATGGACTTATAGAAATGAAATGCTTGCCCTGGGCGGTCAGTGAACAGCTGTACCTCCACACACCTCACGTCCACTCTCTCGTGGCATTTGTGGCAGCATATTAATGGTCCCCCAAAATGTCCACATCCTAATTCTGGGAATCTGTGAATGTGTCATTTTACACAGCAAAGGGGACTTAGTGCTGTTAGTAAATTAAGAGTCTTGAAATGGAGAGACTATCCTGCATTATACAGATAGAGCAGTGCAATCATGAGTGTTTATAAGAATGAGGATGCAGGAGAGCCAGAGAGGGATTCAGGACAAGACAGACCTAAGTGGCTACTGCTAGCTTTGCAGAAGCTTGGTAGAAGACTGAAAATTAATATGGCATCTATTATGTTTCCTCCTCAGTTAAGTGATGCTAAGTAGTTTCATAAAGTAGCCCGATCTTTTGCAGTTTAAAGACCATTAAGCTGGCTTCTCTTACTAGTGGAGATGAAAGTTTGGACTGTTCAGAGCCAAGTGTAGTAGTATAGATATGACTACACTGATAAAGTGCTTGACAACCACAACCAAAGTAACTGGTAACAGATACTAGACGAAGGAAACAGGCCAAAATGCAAAGGGAAACAGAGATGTTCAGTGATTATTCAGCTAGAAGATTTTCTCATCCTTCATTAATTTGTCTAATAAATGGCACTAGCAATGATGGCTAATGTCCCTTAAATGTACAAATGGACAGAAAGCCAAGGGAATTAGTGAGCTGGACTCTTGTTTAATTGCTCAGAGACTGAGATGTCGTGACTCCTAGAGGTGTCAAAGTGTATTATTTTATTGTCCTTCTAATGACCAATTTCACCATCACAAATTGTTTATTGAAAGCTTTTGCTGCCTGACATAGTGAAAAACTTAAAGTAGGAGAAAACGCCAGGCTGCCACACAGAAAACATCGCTGTACTAAAACTACTGCTGTTACATCGCCAGGAGCCCCACCCATTCATAAGTTTGGTTATTGTAAAGTGAAGGCGATCACTTTACAATATAAAGATCATACAATACAAAGATCGTCTTTGAAATATAAAGATCATGAGGCTGAAATAGACTTCTACATCAAATAGCTAGTACTCGAAGAAAAAGTGAGGTTTAGAATATGCATTTCACAGTATTCTAAATTTTGTACTGTTTTTCCAGTCTAGTCCTAAATCAGATTAGACTGAAAGAAAACATCCACTCAAAGAAAGTTCTAAAACGTAGGTGACTGTCTATGTGGATCTTTTCCAAAAGGAATCTTTTTTAAAATTGTTTCTGAGAACTATATAATCCTTGGTGGGTTGACTAGTGAGGCATAAAAGATTATTCTCAACCTCAAATTCAACTTCATGGTCCCATATGGGGAAGACAGAAATTTATGACATCACTGAGTTTTAATAGAAAGAACTATTATTGGTGGGGGAAAATTTCCCTAGGAAATTTTAATTCTTTTTCATTTTCTATTTCAGTAATAAAGTACTGGATTCGTGACAGAAAAAGACATATTCTTTGAAAGTAACAGTCTTATTGGAATAGGGAAAAAACTCTGATGATCCTATCAGGAACGGTGCAGAAAAATGGCCTATTAACTCATCATCTTCCCCCAGAATGTAGCATTATAGCTGAAAAAAACTATATTATGCTTTCTGATATTATACACTCACAAGAAGAGTGAAGTGTGCCTAACTTCCATGCGAAGACAAGGCCCTTCATTAGAGGTTACTTCTCTAGGCAGAGTGACTACGATCTATAGCAGACTTTGTTTTGATCATTTAGCAAGCAAAAAGTTGACCTCACTTAACAAATTGTCTTTTTTTTTTTTTTTTTTTTTATTAATTTTATTTTAAACCAAGAACATGTATTGGTACATTCTACATACAAATTGTCTTACTGGCTACTGAGCAGCTCTGTGAAGATGATTCTTTCTCACACTTGATAAATGCAAGTATAAATTAATCTTTCTCCTTTACATTGTTATTCTCTCTCTCTCTCTCTCTCTGTGTTCATTTTCTCACTTCTGTTTATGTTCACATGATCATTTCTCAGGTCAGAAAAAACCAGGTTCAGAACCCTGATGTCAGTTTTGACTGATCATGTTTCCCTGCCCATCAAAAATTTTTATGTTTTCCGAAGATGATGGAAAGAAAAACAAAAGTAAAACTGAGGAAAACAGAAGGTAAATATATAGGACTATTCACCTTTCTCAGAAATTGGTCATCAGAATTCATTAGTTGAAGAAATAAAAAGTGTCAGTATTTCATATCATATTTTTCTGTCTCACAATTTTCTTTAAAACTTAATGTTTTCTTTATAACTTAATGAAATGCTATTTCCTTAGCTCTGAGTATTTAAGCTTTTTGTATAAGTGACACTTGGTTTTACCAGCTGCAAGAATATAAAATCATATTAGCTCACTGTTAAAATTTTTGAAAATTAGTCAAAAAGCAACTCATTCAAAATATGAACATTCAGAGAAATTGATGGAAGACATCATCTATAAATGGCAATCCTAGAGCTTACAAGATTCAACACAAGTTGGGGTGTTCATTTCATAAATGAGGAAAAATTTTGACAGAGAGGCTCTTTTTGCTTTAAGCATTAGATAAGGCATTGAACAATGATATGTCCCAGAAAATCCAAGACTTGCTTAATGAACGAAGGGCAATTACTCTGCAAATACCCCTCTCTAGTGGAATTTACCTTGGCCTTGAATAGACTGTATTATAAGACTGGTCCAAGAGGGACTTTTCAGTATGAATTTGAATATACTTTTCTGCTTGCACTTTCCAAGAGAACAGTACAATAAGTACAGATTAATATGGGTCAACTAACAATAATAGTTCCTTTCAAATGAGTGTATCACAGAATCAGTAAGGATGGACAAACCATTCTGGCAGAGGTCTGGAAACCAGGGTTGTACTCCTAGCCTGCTTTAAGGAGCTATGTGGTCCTAGAAAAGTGGACTTCCTTCTCTAGGCATCGGTTTCCTAAGTGGAAACGTGAAACATCTGGATAAAATAGAATCAGACAAATTTCTGCCTTTGGTACCCTTTGGAGTGATTTTGAGTTCTAGGGGCTTGAACACCTGATCTGTAATTGCTTCTCTCAAACAGAATACATTTTTTTAATCTATTTTTGCAAAAGAGTCACTGATACTGAAGAGCTGTTCTTATTTTGTAAGTTTGCAAGAATTAATCTGGCGTTTATATAAGGCTTACGCAAAACAAAACAGTCAAAAAAACCTAAAACATGAAAGATACAGTCTAAGAAATACAAAATGAAATTAACATAGTATTTAAAGGATATTTTTAACCAAAACTGAAAATAACAGTAAAAATTAACATTTTTTCCACCCTGACCCCCGACCTTCAGTAACTGAAGATGGAGGGAACTTCCTTATTACCCTTTAACAGTAGGAAAGTTCCATTTCATACACCATAAACTTCACCTTTGCATTCAATACTTTGTGCACGGCCCTCAGAAACCCAACAAATTTAATTCTTTCAATATAGGTCACATCTGTTGTGTTAATGTCTCATAAAAATCTTAGAGATGGCTTTGATGAGGTGCTGAATTTACAATACGAGAAAGGGAATTGAAAAAGTCATTTTGAAAATGTATCTGTTTCCCCCTTCAGTCATTCATTAATTCATTCAATAAATTAACATTTATTGAACACCTAGTATATATAAGATACTGGGTTAGATGTGGTGGGGGATAAAGAGAAATTGGCAGCCTGGAAGGGCAGAATGACACGACACAATTACTGTAAGTGTGGATCACCTGTATGTTGCCGAAAGTGTTTGAGACATCATGGGAGTGTAACATAGGAAGTGCTATTTAATGAGTGATCATATTGAACAATTTCACAGTCTCTTAAATGGGCATCTGGCTTGTGGAATGCTGTAAAAAGAAAAAAGATTGTCCTTATTAACAAGTAGAGAGCACCCTGCATGGGTGCCAGACTTCTTTCTTTGTTTCTGCCATCAAATGACCCATTGTGATCAAATAAACATTCTCTTCATTTCTTGTCATGAACCCGTACTCTCAACTTATACAATAATAAACAGTTAAACTGGCTTAGCAAAAGAAAGGAAGAAATGTCCAATTGTAAGAAAACTGACATGAAGCATTTAAAAAAGAGCAACAACATTTATGTAGTCTAAAAACAACAAATTACACTTTTGCCATCCCCTTATTTATATTCAGGTACCGCCCAAGTGATCATTAAAAAAATCATTTAACTTGGTTCACTCTTTGCATTGTCTGGGGTGACTCACCTCGGTCTTGATTCCGATGACGTTTCCAGTATAATAGGATTGAGATTAAAACCAGGAGAATTATCAGGGAAACAATGCTTAACAATAATGGAATTGAAAACCAAAAGCCTGTGGACAGTGAAAGGAGAAAAAAAAATGGAGTCACAAGGGGAAGTGGTCGAGGCAAAAAATGATAAAGCAACAGTTATGATGAATTTTGCAGAGTTGAGTTTTCAGTTAATGTTATCCTTAAATATACACCCCATGAAGTCCATATTCATCATTTTATATGATTTTAATAATATTTAGGTAATATCAATAATAGCTGACAGGTTTTATTTGGTTACTGAATCACAAGTCCTCACATTGAATCCTCCAATACTCCAACACTTAGGTATTATTATCTCCCATCTGAGTAGTATCTAACCAGGCCGGACTGACCAGGCTGTGTTTCCACAGCTTCTGAGATTAGGTGATATCAGGCACACTCACAGTGGCGTGGCCAGATATACCACACCATGATATCTGGCAGTAGGTGGTTACCATTATCTAACAGATAAAAACAAAATAAAACTGAGCCTCAGAGAAGATAAGTGAGCTCAAAAATCAGTGTGGTAAGCCAGGCGTGGTGGAACATGCCTGTAATCCCAGGCCAAGGGAGGAGGACTGCTTGAGTCTGAGGCCCATCTGGGCTATCCAGTGAGTTCAAGGTCAGCCTCAACTACATAATGAAATCTTGCCTCAAAAGGAAACAAACAGACAAACAAAAAAAAGCGTAGTAAGTGGAAGGGCCAAGATTTAGTCAAAAGTCTGCCTCCTCAGCACATAGTCTTTGCCATACTCTCTATTAAGGTAGTATGTTTATTGAACAAATTTTGGAATATACTGAGATGTAAAAAGCATCATGAATCTCAGCCCTCAGGAATAACCCATCTCAATATTTTTATTGTATTTCTTCAAGTTTATGTCTTTGTTATTAAATTTCTTTCCAGCAGTCATTAAATACAACTTGGCCTAAATATCAGCTCCTTGGTATCACTCTGTAACACATCGGCAAAGAAAGGACTCTCTGATTTGGAAGCATTCAGAATATTCTCCACAATGATGTCTGTCACATTCCACAATTTAACTGAAAACCTTCAGGCAGGATTTGTTTAATTTCTGCAGTTCCAGTGCTTTGCATAATGCTGTTAGCATGAAATTTTTTTTTAAATGTTCATAGAATAAACACTACACAGATATTATTAAACAGTATATGTCAAAAAAAAAAACCAAAAAAACACTCTATGTCATATATATCAAATCTAGCCTTCCTGGAAAAGAAGGTATGTTCCTCCTCAGGTTCTTGTTTTTCAGAGAAATTCACCTTTTGCATTGCATAAAGCCAAGGATCTCTTCACAAATATCCAAATCTAACATGGCAAACTTTATTGACTAAATTTATCTGAATACTCACTTTCTGGTTAGTCTGTTTTCCAGGACCCCCTAAAATGCCCATAGGAGATATTCCTTAGAGGCCACTCTACCAACGAGGCATAAATAGCATTTTCCATGTTATTATTTTAAGATGACGTCCCTTCCAAAGAGCAGTGATATTTTAAAGATGCTTATTATTGAGTGCTTCATCCAGAATTAGTGCCTCAAATCTATACAGGGAAAGAAAATTGTGGCTGTCACTAAAATATCTTATCTCTAAAATCACTGCTCCCTTTTCTCTTTTGTGAATAATTCTCATATATTAAGAGGCCCAGAGAGAGTGGCTTAAAAGGAAACACAAGGGACTAAAGGGGGCTTGAATGGGAGGTAGCTTGTTTTAAAAGGAGTGATGAAGATACATCAGAAGGGCCCTTTCCCAGTGTAGATTATGCACAGATATCCCAAAGATGTTTGTCTTCAAAGAAACCTCCCACTCCTCTGACTGAGCGGATGCCTCCCACACCTCCTTTAGATCTGCCATAGTGCACCACAGCTTTCTCAAAGAAGCGTTTAACATGCGGTTTTACGATTGCCCAGATACTTTTCTGCATTCCCTAGTGGAATAGAAGTTCTCTGAGCACAGTAACTAAGTCTTCTTCATTTCTGTATTTTTTGTGCTCAACTCAAAGTCTGGCATACAACAGACCCTCAGTAAATCATAGCAAAATTAAAGAAATAAACAAATGTATGGATAACAGTAAAAGCAATTCACATTTACCAAAGTCCCTCTTATCTATGATTTCATTTTCCATGATTTTGGTTACTCGTGGTCAACTGTGATCCAAAAATATTACATGAGAAATTCCAGAAATAAACAATTCATAAATTTTAAATCACATACTATTCTGAGTAGTACAATAACATCTCACATCTCATGCCACCTTCTTCCATCCCATCTTTGTCCAATGTATCAACTCTTTATGTATTACCTTCCCATCAGTCACTTAATAGCAGACTTGGTTATCAGACCAACCATCACAGTATCACAGCGCTTCTGTTCAAGTAACCCTTATTTTACTTAATAATGAACCAAAAGCACAAATATTTATTAAAGAATATTACTGTAATTGTCCTATTTTGTAGTTGTAGCTGTTAATCTCTTACAGTGCCTAGTTTAGAAATTAAACATTAGCTGGCCAAGTGGGCGCACGCACCACAGCAGACTGGTGTGGGGCATCATCCTGCCCCTGACGCCCTCATCTCTGGACACTGGACCTCCCACCCTGGCCAGGTGGGCATGTGCAGCACAGCGGACCAGCATGGGGCACCATCCCACCCCTGATGACCTCATCTCTGGACGCCAGACTGCGTGCCCTGGCCAGGTAGGCATGTGCAGCACAGCAGACCAGCATGGGGCACCGTCCCACCCTTGACGACCTCATCGGGGATGCAGACAGGCATGGGTCCTGCCTGTGCACTGGCAGGGTCAAAATCCAGTAACGTTGGAAAGACCAAGGATTGAAGACACCGCCAGCTCTGTCGCACAACTTTTTTTTTTCTTTTCTTCATTTTGCAAGTCACCGATACCATGTAGACCCAACCATACCTGTGCCACTGAGGAAAGTTCTGGGGACATAAAGGACAGAGGAATCAAGGACCACATATACCTTGAAAACAGCTTAAGAAGCAGACTTTTCTTAGGTAAGCACTGATACTTATCTTAAAGTAACCTCCCATAAACAAAATATAAAAATATAAAATCAACATGGAGCATCACCTAAAAGGGTGAGATATATCTATATCTATATCTATCTATCTATCTATATATATAAAGAAAATGACAAGACACGGGAGCAAAACACAACCTCAGACCCCCATCCCACCCAGAACAAACCCAGAGGACAATATAATAGAGGAAATCAGAAGATGCCCATCCAAATTTTCAGAAATAATAGCAGCAGAAGTTAAAAAACAGATAGGGGAGGCTACAGAGAATATTAGATTAGAGATAATTGCCCAATTTAGACTAGAGATGACGATTACAATGAAAGACCTGTTAGTGAATTCAGAGTAGACATAGATTAAAAAAAAAAAAGAGGAGCTTAGAAAAGTGATGGAAAACTTGAACATTCAACTCAATAAAGAAATAGAACCCATGAAACAGATCCAAACAGATAGCCAAGAAATCAAAAACATTTGTGAGCAAAGGCAAAGAGATAGAATCTCAGACCTAGAAGACAGGTCGGCAATTAGTGACAATGAAAATAAAGACCTCTTAAAAGTAGCTAGAGACAATGAAAAATCACAACAGCTGCAAGATGATACAAAGTACAATACAAGAGTGACTGGAGTGAATGAAAAAGCAGGAGACAATGCAAAGGATCTAAAAAGAGTATTTGCAGAAGTAATGACAGAAAAGTTCCCAAGTATGAGAAGAGAACTTTACACACAGATAAGTGAGGCATATAGAACCCCAATTACCCATGACCAAAACAAATTTACTCCAAGACATATAATAATCAAGATTCCAGAAATTCAACAAAAGAACAGAATACTGAAAATTGTTAGAGAAAAAAAAAATCACCTATCAATGTAAACCCATTAGAATCACGGTGGACTTCTCAACACAAACTCTTAAATCAAGGAGAGTCTGGAGCAAAATATTTCAAGCCTTAAAAGAAAACAATCTCCAACCCAGATTAATGTACCCTGCCAAGCTATCTTTCAAATTCAACAATGAAATAAGATACTTCCACAACAAAGAACAGCTGAAGAAATTTATGACCTCCAAACTACCTTTACAAAATATTCTGAAAGCTATCCTAGATAAGGAAAAAGGAAACTACAATTACAAGGACACTAATAAAAAGAATCCACCAGGTAAGACAACCAGTTAAACTGAAGTGAAACACAGAACCAACAACAGAAAAGATCTATGACAAAGATAAGTCAATACATAACAGCTGTAACCATCAATGTAAATGGTCTCAACTCACCAATCAAAAGAAAGACTAGCAGAATGGATCAAGAAGCAAGATCCATCAATATGCGGCATACAAGAGACACATTTAACCCAAAAGGAAATCCATACACTGAAAATCAAAGGATGGAAAACAGTATTTCATGCAACAAGAACCCAGAAAAAAGCAAGGGTAGCTATCCTAATCTTAGACAAAGTTAACTTCAAACCAAGACTGATCAAGAGGGACAAAGAAGGTCATTACATACTTCTTAAGGGAAAACTCCAAGAGGAAGAAATAACAATCATTAATATTTATGCACCAAACATCTGTGCACCTAACTATATAAAACAAATATTAAAGAACATGAAAGATCAAATAAACACTAACACAAGTATAATGGGAGACTTCAATACCCCACTGTCACAAATAGACAGATCAACTAGACAAAAAACTAACAAAGAAATATTAGAACTGAATCAAATCTGTGAATAAATGGACTACTGAATCAAATCTGTGAATAAATGGACTACTGAGTGCTCCACCCCACAACAGCAGAATACACATTCTTTTCAGCTGCACACGGACATTCTCCAAAATAGACCACATACTAACTCATAAAACATGTTTAAGTAAATGTAAGGGAACTGAAATTATCCCATGCATACTATGGGACCACAGTGCAATGAAACTGGAATTAAATGGTAACAGAAATCAAAAAACTAAATGGAAAACACGTGGAAACTAAATAATATCCTCTTGAACAGCAGCTGAGTCACAGAAGAAATTAAAGAAGAAATTAAGCAATTTATACAGTTAGATGATGATGCTGATACCACATACTGGAACCTATGGGATACAATGAAAGCAGTGCTTTGAGGGAAATTCATTGCATTGAACTCCCACATCAAGAAAACAGAATGAGCTCCAATAAATAACTTAATGTTGAACCTCAAACATCTAGAAAAAGAACAAATCAAACCCAAAGCTCGTTTGAGAGAGGAAATTATAAAGATCAGAGCTGAAATTAATGCAACTGAGACAAAGAAAATACAAAGAATCAATGAATCAAAAAGTTTGTTCTTTGAAAGAGTAGATAAAATAGACAAACCCCTAGCCACTCTTATCAAAAAAAGGAAAGAAAAGATACAAATCCATGCAGTAAAAAATGAAAAGGGTGAAATGATAACTGACCCTATGGAAATCCAAAGGATCATCAGCACTTACTTCAAGAACCTATACTCAAACAAGATGGAAAACACTGAAGAAATGGACAGATTCTTAGAAACATATGAACTACCAAAACTGAATCAAGAAGACATAAAAATACTAAATAACCCAATATCAGCCATTGAAATTGAAGAGGTAATTAAAAACCTACCTACAAAGAAAAGCCCAAGTCCTGTCGGTTTCATAGCTGAATTCTACAAGAAATTCCGAGATGATCTGATACCACTACTATTCAAACTCTTTAATGAAATTGAAAGGGAAGCAGTACTTCCAAAATCATTCCTGGAAGCAAGTATTACCCTGATACTAAAATCAGGAAAGGATCCAACCAAAAAAGAGAACTACAGACCAATTTCTCTAATGAACATAGATGCAAAAGTTCTCAATAAGATACTGGCAAACAGAATGCAATGGATTATCAAGAAGATTATACAACACGACCAAGTAGGATTCATCCCAGGGATACAGGGATGGTTCACCATACGCAAATCAATACATGTAATATACCATATCAACAGAGTCAAAGACAAAAATCACATGATCATCTCAATAGATGCAGAAAAAACATTTGACAAAATCCAACACCCATTCATGATAAAAACACTACCGAAATTAGGAATAGATGGTGTATATCTCAATCTGATAAAAGCCATATATGACAAACCAATGGCCAACATTACACTAAATGGGCAGAAACTAGAAGCTTTCACACTAAAATCTGGAATAAGACAAGGGTGCCCATTGTCACCACCTGATAAAAGTCATCTATGACAATCCAACAGCCAACATCACACTAAATGGTCAGAAACTGGATGCTTTCATACTAAAATCTGGAACAAGATAAGGATGTCCCCTATCACCACTACTATTCAATATAGTTCTAGAAACATCAGCCAGAGCAATTAGGCAGGAGAAAGAAATGAAAGGAATAAAGATAGGAAAGGAAGAAGTTAAACTGTCACTATTTGCAGATGACATGATACTCTATGTTGAAGACCCCAAAAATTCAACCAAAAGTCTTCTTGATTTAATAACTAAATTCAGTTGTGTAGCTGGATACAAAGTCAACACCCAACAGTCAATAGCATTCCTATATACAAATAACAAACTCACTGAGAAAGAATTAAGAGAAGATACGCCTTTCACAATTGCATCCAAAAAAAATGAAATACTTAGAAATCTATCTAACAAAGCAAGTAAAAGACCTTTACATTGAAAACTACAGTACTCTAAAAAAGGGAATTGAAAGGCATATCAGAAAATGGAAAGATATACCATGTTCTTGGGTAGACAGAAGCAACATAGTGAAAATGGCTATATTTCCTAAATTACTATACAGATTTAATGCAATTCCATCAAAATACCATTAACATACTTGACAGAATTAGAGAAAAAAAATCATGAAATTTATCTGGAACCAGAAGAGACTACGAATAGCAAAAACAATCCTGGGCAACAGGGGCAAGGGAGGGGGCATCACAATCCTGGACCTGAAACTATACTATAAAGCTACTGTGATACAAACAGCATGGTACTGGCACAAAGGCAGACCTGAGGACCAATGGAACAGCCTAGAAGACGCAGAAACAACTCCAAACATATTTAAATACCTCATCTTCGACAAAGGAGCCAAACAGCCTCACTGGAAGGAGAACAGCCTCTTTAACAAATGGTGCTGGAAAAATTGGCTGGCCACATGCCAAAAACTAAAACTAGATACATGTCTCTCACCATGTACTAAACTAAAATCAAAGTGGGTCAAAGATCTAAACATTAAAGCAGATACACTAAATCTCCTGGAGAATAGAATAGGAAGAACTCTCGAAGACATAGGGGTAGTAAAAAAATTTATGAACAGAACCTAGACTGCATGGGAAATAATACAAAGAATCAGTGCTTGGGGCCTCATCCTACTAAAAGGCTTTGGCACAGCAAAAGAAATCACTAATAGAGCAGGACAAAAATCCACAGACTGGGAAAAAATCTTTGCTAGCTGCACCTCAGACAAGGGTCTAACATCTAGAATATATAAAGAACTCAAAAAAATCAGCCCCCCCCAAATTTAAAGACCCAATCCAAAAATGGGCATCTGAAATGAATAAACACTTCTCAGATAAAGAAATAAAAATGGCAAATAAACATATGAAGAAATGTTCAACATCACTGGTCATTTGAGAGATGCAAATTGAAACAATGCTAAGATTCCATCTCATTCCAGAAAGAACAGCTATTATCAAGAAGTCAACCAACAACAAGTGCTGGTGGGGAAAAAGGAACCCTTCTCCACTGTTGGTGGGAATGTAAACTAGTCTAACCACTATGGAAATCAGTATGGAGACTCCTCAAAAAACTAAATCTAGAGGTTCCATTTGATCCAGCTATTCCTCTGTTTGGTATGTTCCCAGAAGAACTGAAAATCTCATACCATAGAGATATATGCACAACCATGTTCATAGCAACACAATTTGTAATAGCTAAGTCTTGGAAACAACCCAAACGCCCAACAACTAAGAAATGGCTAAAGAAGATGTGGTTTTTCTACACAATGGAGTACTACCCTGCCATAAAAGGGATAAACTAGAGTCATTTGTAGGTAAATGGATGCATCTTGAGAACATACTCTTAAAGTGAAATAAATCAGTCACTCATGAATACACATCAAATTGTTTCTCTGATATAAGAGACCGTAAGTGTACATAAAGACAAAGAGGCATAATAGATATTAGGTAAAAGAAAGATAATATTCAAAAGAGGAGAACTAGAAGGGGAAAAGAAGGAAGGGAAAAGGGAAAAAATGGAAAAATGTAAATAAACCTGCTGTAAATAAGGAAAGGGGGGAATGGAAGGGAGGGGTGGGGAAGGGGTGGGGGACCAAGATACATCATGTGTAGGTACAAAATAACCATGATAAATGTGATCATTATGTATACAATGTGCCAATGCATGTTCTTGATAAAAAATTTTAAAAAATTTAAAAAAAGAAATTTCAAATAAATGAAAACAACAACAAAAACCCCTCAGAATTTATAATACTTTCCCTCCAGAATAATTATTATCACTCTGGTTCTATTCTTTTAAACTTTAAAAAATAATACTGTGCCCATTCTTTTAGGAAGTAAACAGGAACTTGGTTCATTTAAAAAAAATTAAACATTAATATATGTATATATATATGTGTTTATTTATGTATGTATAGGAAAAATATCATATGTAAGGTTCAGTTTTGTGTGGTTTCAGGCATTCACTGGGGGACTTGGAATGCATGCCCTGTGAACAGGGGAAGACTATGGTAAACCTCGATTTAACTGCTTCCTCAGCTCTCTTTCTTTGCCTTACTAACCTCTTCTGCTCCCTGATCATCTCCTTTGCTCAGCAGTTGGGAGACCCTGAGAAACATTTACCACCTTCCTCATGGGTATCCACAGGTACAGCCATATCCGTCTTTAACCAGCCTCTCTTACCTTTGTTCAGAGTCTCCTTGTAGTTAGTCACAGTTCCCAAGTGCAGGACCTGGCAGATCACCTCCTTCCCAACCTGACTCTTGGCGTCTTTGACTCGGAGGATGCTAGTGACAGATGTGGTCCCATTAGGATGCAGAACACTCTCAGTGCTATTCTCAATCCCTGACCCAGCAACCTTCCAGGAGATGGCAGGTGCTGGGCGGGCTGTGGCAGAGCAGGTGATGTTTACTTGGTCTTCAAAGAAATTGTAGTGAAGGAATACTATGGGCTGTACTGGGACAAAAAAAAAAAATGACCTACCATCAGTAAAGCACCTTGTCTGAGTTCTGCATTCTCTGCACAAAACTGAGAGAGAGATCAGCACAGATCGAGGTGAGGAGTAGACAGATAAAGTGGCACATCCCACCACACTGGTGACTTCTCAGTTTTTCCTGTTTCATTACCTGACTGCAGGAAGAAGGCCGGTGGCCTGGTCCAGACCTGTGATGGGAAAAACACTGTATGCTGTTTCTCTCCAGCAGAGCTGACTGGGTGGACAGAAGATACCGAGAAGTCATACGACACTCTTCTTTCCTGAACAGGCCAAAGGATAATTATTGTGTTTTCCTTTGGCAGGGACAACACAGCATCTCTGCCTTCCTTGGGGTATTCCCTTCAAATGGCCAGATAACAACCCCAAGTAGCGCCTCTGTGTCTGTAAACCTACCAGAAGCACAAAAGCAGATAGAGAGCCCAGAAGGGCTGCTGCTTAGTCGCAGCCATTTTATGCCTGAAGCCAGACCAGTGAAAACACTTGGCCACAGAGAAAAAATTTGGAAAGGTGTCTGCTTGGAAGACCTGCATACAATGCAAACTAGGATTTCACAGCCCATAGCCAGAAAAATCAAAGAATTATACTGTAGTGAGAAGAAACTCACTACAGTAGGAGGTCAAGGTAGAGTTAAGTAGAGTGAAGGGGAAATAACTGACTTCCAAGAAAAAGATAATGTTTGGGCCAGCTGTAGCCTGTTCCCACTTGAAAGCTCCCTAACCAATGACTTCATTTTCACTAGAGTGTATAATCTATCTCTGCGAAGGAGTGCAGAGTGTTCTTTCTGCATTTGGCTTGGGAGCCCACATGATAATTACAGGAAAATGCTAAACAAAAGCTGGTCTGCAGTTTTAGGCTTAAGAGGTGGGCGGAGAGCAGAAGCTGGAGGGAGTCGAGTTGAGGAGCTCTGGTTGTGCCCAAAGAGGGCCCAGACTGCAAATATCAATAAGCACTGAAGGAGAGATTTGAAAGCAAAAAAAGGTGAATATGATTATGTGGCCAGACTAAGTGTTAGGTTCCTCCAGGGTATCAAAGAATGTCAGATGGAAGCTATGAGGGGTTGTCAGAAAGAATCATTGTGGAAGACAACAATGTTGCTGGCTAGAAGATCCAGGGGAGTTTGGTTTTCTGGGAAAAAAAATCAAAAGATTATGAGTAAGGGAGGGTTAGTAGAAGAAGGAAAGATGAGAGAAAAGAGGAAGAGAAGAAAAAGGAACAGAAATGAGCAAAATAAGACATAAAGAAAGAAGAAAAACGAAACAGGAAGGAGGAAGAGATGATAAAATGGAGGGAAGAAAGGAGGAAAGGAGAGACAGACAGGCAGAGAATGAAAAAAAAAAGTGGAAATTAAGAAGAAAGACTGACATAATGTTCTGCAGAGAGGCCTCATTACAGGCAAAATAAGTGAAAGAAACCTGTATTTGGTGTCGGCCTAACTCCTTGCATTCTTAATTACTTAATTTCCTTCTCTCCCATGGCCAATATTCTTGGCATGCTTAGAGTCTCAGCTTTAAGATTTACTATTAAATATTAGTATTTCTAACAACCCTGTATAAGTTTGTCTTCTCTCTCCTAAAATCACCACCAAGTATTAAATGTTCCAACGTTATACCTTATTTCTAGCTACTAATCCTTCATCTCAGCTATGTGTCAGTAAGAAGAAAGAAATCTCATTAAACTAAGCTTATTGGATTTTAAAAGAAAGCTTATTATCCAGTTACATCCCTACCTGGCATCATTTAGGATACAAAGTGCTTCTGCTGTACGTGCCCTTTTCAATCCTGAAACAGCTATTTTGAAGTAGAACAGAAAAGTACCACCACAACAGACTCCATGCTAGCCTAATCTGATTCTGTCTTTAAATCCAAAAGGTTAAAGTTGTAAGTGGTTCCAGAGATAATTTACTACCTCGCACTTATTTTCCAGTCAAAGAAATCCCAGTGAAGATAGCAGATAGGACCCTTGTGGGGTCACATGATTGCTAAGAGCAAAGCCAGTTCTAAATCATATTACTGCTTATGGAGAATTTGTTGCCCTCATTGTTGTCCTCAATTTTGTGGACAGTAAGATCTCTCAGAGAAAAGATAGTCTTAGCCAAAGAAATCAGTGATTGCCACCTGAACACTAAAAATCTGCAACAACTGTTACAGTAAATAGGAAAAGCTAAGTGTCTCCCACTGAACTTTTCTGCCATTAGGAAATTGAAAAATTGGGCACTATAACCATGTTCGAAATATTCTTGGAAATAGTATTTTCCAGTAGAAACGATGAATGCTCAGAGATTCTCACCATAGAGGGTAAGGCAGGCTGTTCCCGAGATCTTCCCAGAGCCAAAGGTATTAAAGAGACACATGTAACACCCTTCGTCCTCCAGGGTCGTATTCCAGAAGGTGATGGTTGATTTCTGGAGTCCCAGCTCAGTGATGTTTACTCTGTTCATATAGGCAGGCTGGACCACGACCCCATGGTTCTCACTGTAGGTGATCATGTTTTCCGGGCTTGAAGCCTTCTTTTTCTGCCACGTCACAATTAAAGCTTCCTGGGAAGCTTGCAGAGAGCATCTTAAGGACGCAGGTGTGTTCAGCAGTTTTCTTTCATCCTGGGTCACCACTTCCACTACTGTACCATAAAAGAAAATTTATATTTTAAAATGGTAACACATACATACACATGTACACACATGCACATATTTTCCTGATGACAAATATAATGCATGTTGAAAGTCAAAAGTAGAAAAAATGCAAAGAAGAAAACAAAAAATGATTTACATACTTACATATTGGTAAATAAATATATGTTTGTTCAATCTTTAAAAGTAGAATAGCAGAACCTAATAACAAGAAATAAAATGTTCAGAGACAAGAAAATTTGAAGACTCTTGTAGGCTGGAAAAGAAGTAGAATGAGATTAAAAATGAAAAGTGCCAGATAGGACAGAAGGCGAGTTAGAAGTAAGCAGCAAGAAAAGGCCAAAAGATGACAGGCAGAGTGATTAGTTTAAGGAAAGGAAATGTAGCAGCTCTACATGTGCTACACACACCAACACACACACACACACCTTACAAGGGGAAGAGGAGGCATAGAGATGTCTGCCTCTGGAACACGGAAGGGAAGACAGGCACATAAGACGGAAAGATGCACTGTGCGGTGCTCTGGGACGCTTGTTGTTCCTGACAAGGCCTCAAAGCTTTCATACCTCATTGGCAATCCCTGCGTGCCCCCATTTTCACCGAATGCTATAGCAATAGTTTCTTCTCCTTTGCTATGGTAACCACTTAGAGTATGACAGATGATTTAATGGGAAATTCTGCAACCACAAATAGCCCTTAGCAGAATAGATACCACTAATGAGCAAATCGGTAGGCAGGAAGTTCATGCAACAGAGTTCTTCCATGTGTACCACAAAAGGATAAGGATATGAAAGATTTAAAATAACAAATGAGGGGGTTGGGGATTTAGCTCGGTGGTAGAGTACTTGCCTAGCAAGCACAAGGTCCTGAGTTTGATCCCCAGCACCCCTCAAAAAGAAACCCCAAATGAGTAGGTTTCAATGTTCCAACATCAGTCCAATAGAACTGGTAAAAAACAGAGAAAAAGAAAAATGGAAGATAAAAGTACTGTAAAGAGAGAAAATGATTTTTCGAAATGAGGAAAGGAACACTCTAAAATAAGATATATCGATCATGAACCTTCGTGTACCACAAAACCTTACTCAGAAATGTATAAAGCAAAAACAAACAAAATTATAAAATATACTTTATAAGTACGCAATTATCATTGGTGAGTTTTCTATATATCTCTTAGAATCCTCAATTTCATATATTTAAAAAAAATCATGAAAGCAAAAAAGTGAAATATAAGGCCACAGAAAATTTGAAAAGCACACATATCTGTGTATGTACTTTATATATATATAATATAAATATATCACACATTTATGTATAACTATATATATTTATATGTGCATATATTAATAAAATATGCATATATTACTCAGAGAGAATGTATCTTTTAGAATACACATAAAATATTTCCCAAAACTGAACTTGAAATCAGCTACAAAAAAATGTGCTACCTGTGGCACCATAAATGACCAAAACTAAATGACATGAGAGCATACTATGTTCAAAAATCTGTGTAAATGGGTAAAGTAGTACACAGAAGGACAAATTTAATCTCAATTACATGTATTAGAAAACAAGAGAAATTGAAAAATAAGTGAAACTTACATCTAAACCTCTTACTCCCCCATCCAAAGTACAGGAGTGAATCAATGCAGACAAAGGTATCAAGTGATGAAATGACACACAAATGTAGATTTGATAAGAAAAAAATCAACATTTATTTTTAAGAGTAGTGAAACAGATAGATGTTGGCAAGTAAAAGTGGAAAAAAGAAGGTTGCCCAAGCAAACAACTCCCCAGGGACATAAGGGACAAGAAGAGGGCACAACAAATCCTGGGCTTCTCAAGAGGTGCCCAACTGCAGATTTAATGACCATGCTTCTGGAAGGAGAGGGAGGCTTGGGAAGGAGTATCTGTTGTTAGGGTTGAGGTTTCCTGCAAGCTCAAAATTTTGCAGGGCAAAGATTTAAAAAACAAAAAGCAAAAAGCAAAACCAGAACCCAAAATGACTGCTTTTAGAATGTGGAGTAGAAGGGAAATCAAAACTAGTGTTCAACTCTTGGGTGAATTCCTTTCTTTTTTTCCCTCCTTGACTATGGAAGTATTCAGTGAAAGTTTATGATTCTTTGCTGCTTTGCGGAACCATTCCGATTTCACCAGTCAGTTGATAAGTCCTGTGACAGATGCTGTGGACTGAGGCTGAGAATAGGCAGCCCATCCCTTGCCAGCATTGCACTCTCTTGTTGCTGAGCAACATCAAAGTGAAAGCGATTTTTAACAAAAGGCCAGCAGAAAGGGGGTAGTGATCTCTCACAGAATCGAGCAGGAAAATGAGGGAATTCAGCAGATAAGTAGATGACAGAAGCCCATTTTTTTGCACAATAAAATGATTCCACATACCCTCTGTATTTCACAATTTTATACATTTTTACGTGAAAAGAGGGCAAACAACATTTTAAGGCCTAATGCCAAATTATCTTCCAAAAAGACTGTATCCACTTATACTCTCTCAAGCATCCCCTAATCCTTACAAAGGCAGGGAATTATTATTTTTTAAATTTTTCAATTTGGTGGGTGAAAAAAAAACATTAGATTTTAATTTGCGGAGGATATTTTGCAGAAGTCTGGCTCATCCATGGAAACAGCTTCTAAATACCAAATTGTTATTCTGCATCGAAAACAAAAAAATGCAGAGAGTGGCAAGAAGCACTCCCACTCTCCCAAGCGAAGGGTGTGCTTTGGCAGCCCATGCAGAGGAACGGCGCCAGAACAGCACAGATACCAGCGGCCAGGCGGCACACCAGACACTGCATTTGCTGGACTCTGAGCAGGGGAGCTGAACATCTTTTACCTTGTGCTGTGCACAACACCACTGCTGCCATGCCCCAAATCAGGCTGTAGGTAGACAGATGACAGAAGGCCCTCCTGAACACCTGAAGACAGAAAGCAAAGTACACAAATGCATTTGATAAAGTCAAGGAAGCTTCAATCTAATTGCTACTTCAGGGACTGTAGTAGTTAAGTTTTTACTCACCAGAGAACTTTGGTTTTGTGGAAGCGGAACCAGAGACTATAAATAGCAGAAATAACAGAGCGCTCAGGATGTGGGGAGGAAATGGCCACGGTATGGCTCTTTCATAACAGCAAAATAAATATCCCTTGAAATTTGGGGCCTTGTCTTTAAAGCCACCATGGTCAAGAGAAAGGTCTCAAAGTTCACTGGAGAGATAAACTGCCTTAAATAAATACAGAACCCCTGATGAGTACAAATGCAGAGAGCGCCCCTTCCTGAATAGTTCACATCCGTCAACATGAAGAATGTAATTCAAAGGGAAAACTCAAGAAATACATGAGTGCCTTGAGCTTTGTTGAGGCACATTTCACTACAAATTATATATGATTTACAAAATTTAAAAAAAAAAAAAAGTACTGGCTTTGATTTTTTTTTTTTTCCTTCATTGCTTCATTTCCACGTGTCTGGACAGGAATTCTTGGCCTTCTTATAAGCAATGGTGCTATTTAAGAGAATGTTGTTCAGTGTCATCTTGCTGTGAAATGAAAAGGCAGGATATCGCACTAGCTGCACTTTTTTCCAGTTGTCTCATGGATCTCTTCACTTTGTCTACATGTATGTCAGTCTAAGGAAGACTGGCAAGAAAGGTAACCTTTCCGCATATTTTTTCCATTTTTCTGTTTTTTTTTCTATACCAACGATATATAAGAAAGGTAAGTTTCTCTGTATTTTTTTTAACTCTGCTTCATTTTTATATCATGTTGCCATTCTGTTCCAACTAGAGGGAGAAAATTAATTTCAATGTCACATCATCTGTCATTTCAGTCTCCTTCTATAAGGGCAGAGGGGAACAAACAAACCAAAAAAAACCCCAGGGCAGGATACGGATGACTAACATTGTCAAATCATCATATGCTTATCTGTGGCTGATGATTGTAAGATCATCACATGCCTATCATGTACCATGTGCTTAAGAAAATGTACCCTACTGTGTCCTTTATGAAAATGTTACTCAATTTACTGTACGCTGTCCTTGTCCCCTTCTCAGAAACAAACGCTAAGACCCTCATTGGCCTAGACCACACCGACCAAAGACACAGTGATTGTTAGAAACCAACTTGCCACCAGAAGAATGAAGTACACCTGAAACTCACTGGGCCAGCCCAAGCGGGATGCCCCCTGTGTTGCAAAACCACTCTACTGCTAAGATAGCTTCTCTTCTGCTTTCTCTGCATTTAGCGCACTTCAAATAAACTTTTGCTTCCCACTACACCAGTCTTAACTCTCTCGTTTTCTGCTAAGAGCCCCGCTTCTCCATTCTTCACTGGAGTGAAGGCACTCTAAGATGCCCTGCTGGATGCAAACCCCCATCCCCCACATCCTAGGAATGCCCCAGTCTCTGGCTTTGACTCTACATTTCTGGAAGCTTGCCTAATGCCCAGCTGTGGAGTAGGGCTGCTAATATTGTTTACAACCATGTATCCACCTGGCACTTACTAAAATGACAGTGTTCCTCCCAGCCATCACAGTCAGTAGTTTGTGCTTACAAGGCGAGCTGGTATTCTCTCATGTTTGTCTCAAAAGAATCTTGGCTTCTCCCTGTGCTAGGTGAAGTGAAATTCTACAAGGCTCTACCTGACGCATATGTATCTACCTATCTCCGTTTTACTGTTCCTTTCTCATGGTGGACAGGCGTGCACTTCCCACAGTCCCACCCACCTCCAAGGAAGTGAGGCACAGATACTTTCTTTTCTTGGATCTCAACACCTACTTCAGGATTCTATTTTCCACTTTCCTAAACTCCCTACATTCAGGGGCCAAGCACAAGGCTTCTTTTTCAGGATACAAACTGGTGTCTATCCGTAGACATGAGTAAGTTCCTTTCTGCTCTCCCATCCTGAAAAACATGTATCTCCTCTTGGGGTCAGAAAAGCTACTTCCTCCAG
>PVJO010012790.1:0-54200 GCA_004026905.1 Hystrix cristata | reverse complement strand
GTCCTCCTGGGACCACGATCTGCTCTAAGAAAAGAGTTCTCCCTCTGGACTTCCCCACTCCTGCTGGGTCTGGCTGCCTGGCACGGAGTCAAGGCCAAATTCCCTTCCTCCTGCGGCAGCCCAGCTCCTTCCAGGGAGAGGCCTTTGCCACGTTCGGAGCTGCAGCTCCCGGGGGAACTGGGCCAGGCCCAGCTGTGGACCCGGCCCCTTTGGGCAGTCGGGTGGTCCTGTCCCCACTCCCCGAGTGACTCCCAGGTGCTGAGCTCTGGGTTGGGGTGGGGGTGCAGGGAGGAGAGAAGCTAAGTACTAGGAAACAGTGGTGCTTAGTGACTGGAGAGGCAGGGGAGAGGGAAGGAAAGAGAGAGGGGCCGTTGCCCTGGAAAACCTCCCAGCCTGGAACAGGAGTGGGACAAATGATCCGAGTCCTCGGGGAGCCTGGGAGTGGGGCAGGCCCGTCTGCCTCCAGAGCCATCTACCTGCAGCTTGGCACCGGGACAGGACTGGCTCGCGTGGATGCCTGGATGCTGCCCCGTGACGGGTGCAGGCCCTCGTCCCAGGGACAGAGGGGGAACAAATCTCTGCGATCTCCATGTCCCCGCCCAGTGGTGTCTCAGGAGCCCACAGCCCACGCACGCTGCCCTTTAGGTTTGGTAGCAACAGCCTCTGGGCAGGGCGAGACTGGAGACTGAGCCCGCCTCTACCCTGACGGAAGGGCCCCAGGAACAATCAGCTCTTGTCTCACCTGTCGTGGGAGCTGCCGCTGACCTGCTGGACGCTGCCGGGCAGGCAGGAAAGGGGTGGGGGGCCCGGCTGGGCTTGCAGGTGGCTGGCTTTTGCCTAAGTCTCCATGTGACTTTTCCTCAGTGACTGCATGTGGACAGAGAAAGTGGATGCTCTGGGGGTGGGGGGTCTTCCCTCCTATTGCATCGGGAACCCCTAATCTGACCTTAATTACTTCCTTGGAGGCCCCATCTACAGGCACAGCCACACTGGGGGTTAGAGTTGCACCAAATGAGCTGGGGGGCACAAAAATCCTCCATAAGTCCCTTCTTCTTGAAACACTTCCTTTGCCTGGCCTCTGAGACAGCTGATGCTTCTCTCTCATTTCTTTTTCAGTCCCTTTCTCTGGCCACTCCTCCTGGACCTCTCACTTTCTCTGCTGTCCACACGACCCCATCATCTTGGTCTGCCTCTTCTGCCTCTCTGAACCGTCAGACTTGTCCTCCCTCTCTAGACTCCAGCCATACTCATCTGGCCGTCCTCACTTTCCAAAGTATTTACCACCCCAGGACCTTTGCACTTCCTGCTCCTGCCTGGAGCTAAGGCCTCTTCTTCATCCCACTATCATTCAAAAAGTCACCTGGGCCATGTTCTTCCAGTCTATCAGATCAGACCCCACTCTCATCCTCTCCTGTCTTTCTAGGACCCACTCTTATTCGTACTACACATCATGACATGCCCACCCTGCATAGTCTCACTAATCTCTTGGCTCTTGGTATCCCCAGAGCATCACCCTGCCTGGCTTGTAGCAAGCACCTAATCAATACTTGTTGAACAAGTGAGGGCATGAACAAATGCAAGTCGAGAGGTGAAGAAAGGTGTCTTGGGCAGGAGGCATAGCAGGTGCAAAGGCACAGAGGCTGGAGATCCTCTGGAGGTCTCTCTGATACTCACACCTTGAAGGATGCTCTTGGCCAAGGATTGGCAAGCTGAGCAACTGAGGGACGCGGGGACCTTGATGGGGACAAAGCTGGGTGTGGCAGAGCTGGGGCTGGAGTTCTGGGCCCTCCTGCTCCTGGCTGAGTGAGACTCCCTTCCGTCTGGTGGAGACCCTGAACTTTGAGTCCATGTGCCAGGGGCAGAGGGCCTGAAAGGGTTTGGGCCCAGTGTGGGGACACTGGCCTGATGTGCGGACAGCACCAGGCAGAGCCCCAGCAGGGGGCCCAGAGGTGAGAGCCCCTTCCATTGACACCGAGGAGGGCTCTGAGCTCAGCTAGGAGGAGGGACAGACACAGATGCTGGTGTTCATGTCTATCAGAAGCAGGAAGGCAAGGGCCTACGTGCTGACCCCAGCAGGGGTCTCGTGCGGGGGCCTCGTGCATGGGCCTCGATCTCCCCATCTGTAAATAGAAGTAAAGATCAGACAACATCTGTCCTTCAGAAAATCACCTCCTCCCTGCTTGAGTTGTGATTGCCCAGGAAGAGGGAGCCTGAGCCTGACCTGGGCCAGAGCCAAGGAGAAGACCTTGCCCTGCAGGACCTTCCTCTGTGGGGTCTCGGAGCTCCTGTCCTCTCTCCCCTGTGCTGACAGCGCCTCCAACCCCAAGCTCACTGAGAGCTCTTGGCGCTGCCTTGATCAGGGTTCATTTTCACTGCCCTGTCACCAGCCCGACTCCTGGGAGACCATAAGATGTTTGTGCCAAGGTCCTGCCTGGTTGCTGTTGTATTCTCAGAGTCCAGCCTGTGCCAAGTCTGAGGATGTGCTGATACGCACGTGCTGGGTGAACGAATGATGAACGAATGAATGAACGAATGAGTGAGTGAGTGAATAGCACCAGCTGGATCCCCCCCTTAACTTGCTCTGCATCCTCGGCATCCTCTCCCTCTCTAGGCTTCTCTTTCCATAGCTGGCACTCAAGTGTGCCCTGAATGTCCCAGTTCTGACCATCTAAGATTCTAATCCGACTGGGCACTGAGTGCCCTCTTCCCTCCTTGTGGCCTGAGCCTTGCTGCAGCTGCCTGGGTCAGTGGGTAGCCTGGAGTCTATCCCTGCTGCCTTCTCAGACTCAATTTGCTCATCTGATAAAGGGGCAGACTCAGGCCTCCTCTGCCTGCGACCTCCCGGTGTCTTGGTGCCCAAAGGAGAGGCGAATGCTGGGGAGGCTGCACACGCACTGGGGGAATCTAATTCACACAAGAGGGGCCTGGGCCTGGCAGATGGCTGGAATAGATGCCCCAGGAGGGGTCTGTTGCTTTGGAAACCCTGGTGGTGTAACAGACCCCTGAGAACTTCAGAACCTTCGGTTTCCTCCTGACTATCCCTAGCGAGGACATCTGCTCAGGGTCACTGGAAGGCTCATGGGGAGGCAGATGGATGTGATTCTGTAAAGCCCCAAGCACTGCAGGTATCTACAATAACCAGTTCCATTTATTGAGCACCCATTGCACACCAGGCTCCATGAAAGAGTCGTTTTGTGCATGATTTATTTGCATCCTCACAAACAACCTCATGTGTAGCCCATTTTCCAGATGAGAAAACTGAGGTTTGAGGGAATTCAGGAACTGGCCCAGAGCACACAGTGAGTGCTTCTCTGACTGGAAAGCCTGAGATCTTCATGTTGCCGCCCTCTGAGTGCCGTAGCTGGGCCCACGCTCACCTTGCTCTGCATCCTCAGGGAGCTCCTCCAGTGGCCCAGGTAAAATCCTGCCTCCTGGAGAGCATTGCTGAAGCGTTTCAGGGGACAAGCATGACCTTGTGGCAGGAGCCATGTCAGCCCCACTAGGCACAGCGAGGGGCAGCAGCAGTTGTGACGGGATGAGGTCAGTCTAAAGACCGGGCTATTTGGGGCCGGAAGCTGTCGGGGGCTCGAAGTCCTAACGCTCT
Source organism: Hystrix cristata (assembly GCA_004026905.1). NCBI lineage: Eukaryota > Metazoa > Chordata > Mammalia > Rodentia > Hystricidae > Hystrix > Hystrix cristata. Next base: position 50,596 of record PVJO010012790.1, on the reverse strand, counting down.
GGACCTTCCCTCGTGAGTGCAGGGCCACAGACGCCATCGAGGAGGTTTGCCTCAGCCGGTCCCGTGGAGAGGCCAATCTTAGCGGTCACAATGGTGTGCCTAGCCACCTGCCCCACCCTCCTCATCTCCTTCCCTTCCCACAAGCCAGCGAGGCGTGATGCTTCTCACGCCGGAGACGAGGAGCCCGAAGCTCAGGGAAGCTGAGCGGCCTGCCCCAAGCCACACAGCTGTGAGCAGTCAAGCCAGGAGTCCCGTATCTTTGTCCCTCACAGGAACCCATTCTCTGAACCAGTGCCCGCTAGGCCGCATCTGTGAAATAGGACATTGGAAGTAACGCCCAGGCCTGTCCTGCCTCTCAGGCCTCCTCTGGGCCCCCGGCCAAGCCTCAGTTTCCCTGTCCATGGTGAGGTGATAATACCAGCCTCGCTGGCCTGGGATGGGGGGCGGCTATCAGAATCAGGTTCCTTCCACCTGCTCTAGGGCCCCGTCCAGACTGAAGGGAGGGAGAAGCTCTGTGCTTGCCCCAGACTAGAGCAGCAAAGCCCCATTTACTGAGCACTTACTGTGAGCTGGGCTCCGCGTTCTCCCTGAATGGAGTCATTGACCTCTTGCAGGAAAAGCCCTTCTGCATGGAGGAGACCATCAAGGCTCAAAGCCCCAGGCCACCCAACTGGTGAGGGCACTCGTGCCTCAAACTCAGAGCCCCCCAGACTCCTGCTCTCTTGCACCACTCCAAGATGCCCCCCAACCCTGGTCTCCTGGCCGCCAATCCACAGCCCTTTCCCATGCCGGGGGGCCTCTGTCCTGCCGGCCAGCCATGCCCAGGCCCATGGACTTCCCAGGAGGTAGGTGGATGAGGGATTGTGCTCCCGCCACACCCCTGCCCCGCTGCTGGCTAAGGAAGAGAGAAATCAGGAAGAACAGTCAGGAAAGAGCGGAGAGGGCTGCAGCTGGGGTGGGGGAGGCAGGGGTGGGGCCTTTGCCTGGGGTGGGGCGAGCTAGGATAATGCCCATGGGAGAGGGGCTCTGGGGGTCCTGGGTGCTCATTCAGGGGTCCTGTGTGCTCAGGGCAAAGGCGTTTTCTTTCACAAGCTTCCGCAATGCTCCCTCCCAAAAGACTCCGAAAGCTCAGGCCCGGCTTCCCCAGGAACTGGAGCTTTGGTTCCTCAGCCGGGGTGGGGACTGCAGTACAGCCAGGCAGGGGTCCCCCCATCGAGAGCAATGAGCAGGAGAAATCATTTCTTCTTATATTGCACCGGACAGTAACTTCCTCACTGCGCGACTGGTGTGGAGTCACAGCACTTTATTAAATCGATCTGTGGCATGGTCAGTTCCTATTTTATAGGTGAAGAAACTGAGGCACTGGCCCAAGGTTGCTGGACCAGTCCACCTTCTTCCAAGAAGGCAGGTCGGCCCTTCCCAGCAGGCCCTGGCTGTGCCCGGCTTCTTCTAACTTTCCGGCCTCCCTGGGCTGACCGGGATACTCTGGATGCTCAAGTGTGGCCCTTTCTCCCACTGTCCTGTCTGGCCCTCCTGCTGGATGGCCTTGCTTCTGGCTGACTCCAGGCTTCCCGAAGGCCCCTTCCAGCTGGGACTCACCCCCAGAAGCCTCTCTGGAAGCCCAGGAAGACTGGGCCAAACAGGAAATGCCGAGGTGTGAGGAAGCCAAAGGGAAGGATCCCTCTAGGCTCTTCTGTCTATCCCCCATTGCATGATGGGGGGATGGAGAACAGAAGAGGAAGTTCTGGACCCACTTAAGGTTCACACTACTTCCTAACAGGTCCAGACATCTGCTCTGACTCTCCATCTTCCAGCTCCCACCAGACATCAGGCCCCACCTTGGTCTTTTAGGCAGCTGCCTCGCCCACTCCCAGGGCTCCCCACCTGCATCCGTCCCTCACCTCACTCTCCATGTGCAGCCCCAAGGGGCCACTCACAGCTCCCCACCCAACTGTAGCCCGATGAAGCCAGCTTGAGCCCCAGGCTCTGGCCTCCACACCACTCCCTCCCCTCCTTCCGTCTACCATCAGGAGTTAACTCCTGCCTCGGTGCCCTTCCCGCTGTTGCCCTGCACTCCAGGGAACACCCTCCACCTCTCCTCTCCCCTCCAGCCCCCTTCCTGCCCAGTCCCTCCTACTCTGAGAACTCAGCCCTGTCACCTCCTCCTGGAAGCCTCCCTGACTACCCTGTTGGGCTCCCTGGGGACCTGGGCTTCCTGCTGTCCCACTGCACACTGTTTCCCACTGGCCTCCACCTCTGGCCAGAAGAGAATGTGGGGGCTGGGTGTGGGGTGTAGAAAGAGTCAGGAGATGATGTCCTAGGTTTGCTGTACCCGCAGGGTCACACATCACTTTATGCAGAGAAGTCTGTGAAGGTCCTTCCAGGTGTGACCTTGAGAGATGCCCCGAGCCCAGGCTGGCTTTAAACTCACAGCAATCCTCCTGCCTCAGCTTCCCCAGTGCTGGGATTACAGGCATGTGCCATTCATGCTGGCTGGGGTAGAGGGACTGGAGCTTTTTCTAAGGCCTCCGCTCACCTGGCTAGCCAGGAGATACCTCCTCTCCCAGGAAGCCAGCCGTGACCGGCCCAGCTGAGACCTTGTTTCCATCTGTTGCTCATCATTTGTCTTTAGTCCTAGGATATTTGTGGCCTTTGAACTCTTTAAGGGGGAGTCACATCCCTCCCTCTCTTGGGGACACCACCCTGCCCAGCAGAGGGACAAACTCACACGGAGATGGGGCAGGTGACAAGGAGCCCTGTCCTCCTCTGGGCAGAGCAGAGTCCCAGTGGTCTCATGAGTGGGGCGCTGGGGAAAACAAGACACGGCCGAAGGAGCTGTGGGTCAGTTTGCCCCAGGAGACCGGGGCAGAGGCAGCGGAGGGAGGCAGATTCCCATCTGATCTGGAGCTGTGCCGGATGGCTGGATCACCACAACGCCAGGCTGTCCAGCCGGTGACCTACATTCCCCGAGCCAGCAGCGAGCGCCGCTGTGGCTGTGCACACGGGCAGCTGAGCACAGAGCCTGCGGGAGGGGCCTGGGGCTGCGGAAGCCGTGCCTGTGTGCCCAGGTGAGGGTGCAGGACTCCCACACACCCTCCTGGCTCCATGTGCTCAATCTGTACCCAGAGGGCCAGCTTGAGGGACTGCAGCCCCTGAAATGTCTGGGATGCCTGTCCCCAGCGCCCCAGCTCCGCCTGGACTCTCCCCCCGTGCTGATGGCTGAGTGCTTAGGCACTGAAAATGGATAGCGGCAGAAGCGGGAGGGGGCCTGGACTGCAGCAAGAGGCTGCATTAGAAGGAAGGGGGTTGGGGGCTCGGGTCTCTGAAGCCCGGGTAGCCGGGGTCCAGGCCAGCTGCCTCCTCTGAGGGCAGGCATAGGAGGTCTGATGTGCGGAGGGCAGGGCTGTGTGGCTCAGCGGCCTGAAGACGGGAACTCTGGACTTGGCCTGTTGTGGGACCTTTAGTCTCTCCTTGGCCAGCTCTGTGTGGGGTGGGGTGAGGGTGGCTGTCACTGCTCCTGGGGCTCTTCTGTCAGATGACCCCTGACAGCATGGAGGGCCTTTCAGATACTCTGCTTCTCCTTGTCTGTCTCTCAGCCTCTGTCTCTATCTGTCCCTAGCTCTGTGACTCAGCCTATCTCTGCATCTGTGTCTGTCTCCTGACCCTGTCTTGCTATCTCTCCTCTCCTCTCTCTGAGTCTCTGTCTCGGTCTATTTCTGAGGGTCTGTGTCTCTGTTTCTGAGGATCACCATATCTCTCTCTCTCTCTCTGCATCCTGCCCTCCTGTGCCCTCAGGGACTCCTGCATCCGCCCCTCAGCACATGCACCTCTTGGCACTCCTGCACACAAGACAGCGTCAGGCTCCAGCCCAGCCGGACCCTCCCTCCCATTCTTATTCCCTTCCTGCTCCACACATGCCCCACCCCAAGCCAGGGAACCCTTCTGCTATGAGTTCCAGCACCTCTCGGCCCCTCTGTTTCCCCTGCCTTTCTACACAGGCCTCTGCCATACCTGGTGACCTTGTGGTCCCCCTGCCAGGGTGTCTGTCCCCGCTGCACTGGGGACAAAATGATCTCATGCAAGTAAAAGCACTTTGCAAGCTACAAAGTCCCCCAGTGATGTAACACAACTCAAGGGGCAGTGGGGCAGGATTAGAAAGCGCTTGAAGCCTGCTGTAGGAACTGGCCTCACCTGACAGGGGTGGCCATTGCGCGCGGGTGGTAGGAGAAGAACTGGGCTACCCTTGGTCATCCAGAGCGTTCCACTCCTTGACGATGGCCAGCCTCGCCCTAGAGATTGGGGTTGAGCTCATCTAGAGAGGCAGACACTGAAAGGTTCAAACTCCAGCACCTTTCCCCTTGCTCCCCAACAAGCCAGGGCCTCATCCTCTGCTACCGTCACTGCTACCCGCTGCCTCCACGAGAGCTTTGTGATGGATGCTAGAGGCCCAAGAAGCACCACACTGGGTCCCTGGCTCAGGAGGAGCTGGAATAGGCAGCCAAAGCTCTGATGATAGCCCAGAATGGAGAGGCCTGGGGAGAGGGCCCAGGCTGAACAGAAAGACAGCCAGCACTTGGCAGGTGGGAAGGAGGTGATGAGCTGGCAAAGGGACATCGGGGCAAGGGCCTGGGGTTCGGCCCACATGGTAGTCTCTCTGGGAACCTTGAGTAACTCAAAGGCTACACCCCCAAATCCAGGTGGGCAGGGGATGGGGCAGAAGCCTGAAGAGGGCAGAGGACTTGAATGCCATGTCAGGGCGTGGGCTTTATCTTGTGCTTTGGGGAGACACGCATGGCTTCAAACAGGGGAGGGATACCAGGGCGCTGATTCTTTCCGGAATTTCCCACCCCCTTGCCATATCTAGGAGGCCCAGTCCCAGCAGGAGAAGCCAAGCCCAAGAGGAGGCCAGGAAGCAGGGCAGAGCTGTGGGAGGGGAGAAGGCCCAAGGTCAGGAACCAATAGGACAATGGAATTCTTGTCCCCCCGCATCCCCAGCTCAACCTCAGTTTCGGAGGTAAGAGCGACTCCAGTCTTCCTCCTCCTACATCTCAAGAAGCGAACCAAGGGAGCAGGAGAAGGAAAAATTCACAAGCTCACAGGACTCTCACTGGGGCACTTCTCTCCATTTTATAGAGGAAGAAACTGAGGCAGCGAAGTTTGTCACTTCCCCATGGTCAGGTCATACTGCTATCAAGTGTCAGAGTGAGGATTTGAACTCTGGCCCTGCTGCTCCAAAGTCTATGTACTTTCCCACTGTGCATGGCTGTTCTGGGGCTGCATTGAGCGCCCTGTGCCTAGACCCATCCTAGCATGGGGTAGAGCTGGCCTGTGCCCATCAAAGGAGCAGAGAATCAGAGGTAGTTTAGCGGGGCAGTGGCTGGGCCTGTGGGTGGCAGGGGAGGGTCCTGGCAGGTAGAAGGGGGTGAAGAGAAGAGAGATTCAGCTCAGTGGAGGGCACCAGGGAGAGCAGCAGCAAGGTGATTGGCTAGAGCAAAGGTGCAGAGGCCGGAAGGAGTTTCAGGAGGCTCCTAACTGGAAGCCCACACTGCTGGGGCTCACTAGGCCTCTATGATCTCCTGCACCCCTCTTCTGGGCCTAACATGACTGCTTCCTCCCCACCTGTGGCCCCCTAAACCTGCTCAATCTCACATACTGCCTCCAGGAAGCCTTCCTAGCTCCCTGAAGATGACAGTGTGCTTAGGGTGTGGCTGGTGGCCGCAGTCTGGAAGTGGTGTTTGGAGGCTCTGCCTGAGGCACACTCAGGCTGGTCCAGTCCTCTGTAGCCTCAGGCCTGCACAGAAGGTGGAAACCAGGAAGGAGGGAAGGAAAGATGGGAAGATAAGGCTTCCGAGGCTTGGCGTGGCCCTCAGACCGCAGGGAACTGACCTCCTGGCCCTTCCTGTGAACCAGGCAGCCCTCTGTTGAAAGCATAAACACATGAGTGAATAAATAGGAATGTGAAAGTGGGTTTTGTTTGGTAACATGGAGTGACAACAAAGGACACTTGGTTTCTGGGGCGAGGGGTGGGGAATGGGGAAGAGCAATTGCCCCAAAGCTGACCTCAGAGAACAGAGCCCGGCAGGCAGCGGGTCATTGTATGTTTAACTCCTCTACATCCACCTTCTGCCAGAGCTCTTCACTGATGTCTCAGCTTTGACCAAGAAAGCACTAAATTTAGCACTACAACCTCAGGATTTAAATTCCATCTCTTCCATTCACCCACTTTGACCAAATCAATGCCTTCTTACAACTCAAAGTTTCTTTCTCAATATACTGAGGCTAACAACAACCTTAAGCCAGAGTTCCTGCAGGGTCTAAACAGGGCACAGAGCAGTCATCCAACACTTTCTAGGTTGGCTCAGGATTCTTCATTGCACATGAACTTGGAGGAGATTCAGCCAAGTACTAGCTGTGTGACCTGAGGCAAGGTTCTTTTCTCTTTTTCTTTTTCTTTCTTTTCTTCTCTTTTCTCTCTTTCTCTCTCTCTCTCTCTCTCTTCTTTTTCTCCCTGAGGATTGAACTCAAGGCCTTCTACATGCTAGACAAGCACTCAGCCCTTTTTATTTTTTATTTTGAGACAGGATCTCTCTAAATTGCCTGAGCTGTGGTGAATTTGTGATCCTCCAAGTAGCTGAGATTACAGGTTTGCACCACTATGCCCGGCCTGAGGCAAGTTTCTTAACCTCTCAGCCTCTGTTTCTTATTGGTAAAATGGGTATAATAGCAGCACCCATCTCTCTCACAGGCTATAATGAGTTGTCAAGTGTTAAAGCACCTGGAATAGAGCTGCATGCTTGTTATCACTATTTATATTCGGATAATAGCAGAGATGAGGTCTTGCCCAGGAGAGACACCCCAGAAATGGAATAAATGAATGAATGAAATAATAAGTGCATGCAAGAAAAATTAGGGTTCTTCTCCCAAGTGCCTAGAGGAGCTTATCTCGACCCATTCGTCCTCTTGGCTGGGAGCTCACACTGGCTCCCCTCGTGAGCCGCTCCCTGCCTGTTTTTGCAGGCACGTAGAGGTAAGATCCATTTCACCCCTAGATAACGTTGGGTGATAAAGAAGTAACTTCAGCCGCCTTGAATTGAATCTTCTCTCCAGAACATGTAACAAACCTGGAAATTGGAATTGCCCTGAAGCTGATTATTCTGGGAGGGCACCTCCTGGCATTAAAACTAAATTAGATCAAGGTACCTGTGTTATTAGCAAAATAATTCCCCGCGATTACAGAATGCAGCCATGAATCCTGATGGCAGATGAACTTCAGGTGACTTACTTGAGACAAATAACTGTGCAAAAATCACAGGCTCATCTAATCGCTTCTCTATAGCGTTTCAGTCGGGTAATTATGCTAATGGGTCTCAGAAATCAACTTTTGTGGTCTGGGATTGGGAGGGTTTGAGAGAGATATGTGTGCCATGGATATTACCTGCTTCCACTCGCGAGGCTAAGCGGGCGCCATGTTTGATTTCAGAGGGACCTTGTGGGGAAGCTGGTTTGACCCATCGTCAACTGGGCCAGACGCCTGTTAAGCAGTCAGAATTATAGTAGCCTCATTATTCATCTCTTTTCAGATCATCTTACTACAGGAAATAGAATTTGTCTAAGTTCCACAGTTGGACTGATAATTCTGAGAAGCAGGTTAAAATGTAAACACTCAGGACCTTTGAGTCAATTCAATTCAGCAAATGTACATTTGTGCCCCTGGGCACAGGCAGGGATCTGGTCACAGGTGAGGAGAGGACCAACATTTAAGAGTGGCACCCAGGCCCTACTGCCACCACTCTGCCTTAGTGCGGTTACCAGCTTATGCTCAGCAGCCAAGTGGGAGCATCTCACACCAGGCTGACACCCAGGGGTGCCCCATGGACCCAGACACTGCCGTGGCCCGTCTGCCCCCGGCACCTGGGAATAGCAGCTCACAGTTGTGTTCATCAGTCTCCCCAGCACCCAGCCCAGAGCCTGGCACGGATGGGGGCCCCATGACACTGACTTAGGCACTTAGAGAATCCATAAACGGCATGGCCAGGTGTAAGAGAAACTGCAGAGGCCGAATCAAAGCATCCTCGACGGGTCAGATTCCACCAAAGCAGCACCCCTTCCCAGCAGGCCTGCCTGGAAACGGGAGCCATTCTCTGCATGGCCTCACTTGGTCCCTCCACCATGTGGAGCATCTGACACCAGCCACGTTCTGTCTGTGTGTTTAATTGTCAAACATCTCTGCCACAGGGGCAAGGTCTGCACACTTCCACTGTTTATTCTCCTTGAGCGTCGCTGCCCTGCTGGCGCGCCGCTCGGAGTTCTCTCATCCTGCCCCCGCACCATGTCATCCTTGCTCCGCCACCCTGGAGGGCACCTATGCTGCTCCAGCTGACGAGGTACTGAAGCTCATGCCCGTCCTCTGTGAGGGGCCCATCACCCTCATAAGAGATTAAGCTATCGGTTACTTTATACTGCTATAACATACCATGCATGGGTGGGGTGGGGTGGTGCAGTGGTTACTAGGATTTAGAACTGAACAGATGAGAGTTTGAGTACAGGCTCTACCATTTACATGCTCTGTGAAGTTGTGCAAGTTGCTTATACTTCTGTGCCTCGGTTTTCCCACATGTCATATAGAAATAAATAATATTAGAACTACCTCAAAGGTGGTTGGGAGAATTGAATGAGAGAAAATACAAAGTACCTGGCAAAACACTCAAATGTGTACATGTAGAAATGGATGTAGATATGGTTACTAAGCACCTATTGTCTGTTGGGGTCCTTGATGGGAGTGGGAAGGAGTACAGGAGCAGGCAGAACCGGGTGTGACCCCTGTGCTCCTGGACGCCCAGCTCTGGGACCATGATACACTCATCCAGCAATCCCAGGATGAAGGCAGAGTCACCAATTGCAATCAGTGCCATGAAGGAAAGCCACTGAGGCTATGGGCGTGTAGCGTGGGACACCAGGGAAGGCAGTTTTAAGGAAATGACATTAAGCTGCCACTAGAAGTTAACTGGTCCCAGGAGGGGAGGGAACAGAGGAAAGTGTTCCACAGAAGGGAGCCTGGTGTTGCAAAGCCCTGGTGTGTCGGGGCAAGGAGTATTTGAGGACCCGGAAGTTGGCGGAAGTGGCTGAAGACAGAGAGGGAGGGGGAAGGTGGCACATAGTGAGGCTGGAAAGGTGGGCAGAGAGGCTGGCCCCAGGGTCTGGTAGGCCACATTAAGGCAGCAAGAAAGAGTGGGAGTGATGTGAGTGAATCTGTGCTTTGAAAACCTCATGAGGACCAGCAGACAAAGACCCACAGGAAAAGAGGCTGGCAGATGCCAGGAAGCAGCTCCGCACTTAGTGAAGTCCTGGCAGGAATTAGACTGGGCTAGAAATAAATATGTAGGGGTCACCGGCATTGGGACAGCCACTGAAGCTGTGGGCTCCATGCAGGGGAAGTTGTCTGTAGAGGCAGCTGTGGACAAGGAGCATGCTGGCAGTCCTCACCTCCAACTTTTACAGCCCAGCGAAGTAACATGAGGTGGCTAAGGAAGGGAAGAAGTAACTGGAAAACTAGCGGAAAGGCCAGGTGAGGATGGTGAGATGGAAGTGAGCAGAAGTTTCCATGGGGTTGAATACTGCCAAGAGGCCAGGCCAGGTGACTCCAGAGTGTCCTTTGGTGTCACCAACAAAGAGGCCATCGGGAGCCTTCCTGAGAGCCATTAAGAAAAGAGTTCAGCCTTGCGTGGCCATTTTTGTGGAACACGATGTCATTCGTGGCTGATGTTCTTTTCATGGGGATAATATTATATCATCCAGTGACACCTGCATCGAAGAGGATTGGCCCAATAGCTCAGAAAGTGTCTCAGAACTCCTGAAGCATGTGGCGCTGTTCTTTCCCAGCAACCACACAGTCCTGTCGACTTTATGTATTTGTTTGCACGTACAACACATAATATTGGCCGATTCGTCTTGTAGAGTCTGGACCATAAGCAATTTGCGATCCCATGTGCTGCCTTGATGGAAGCTCCTGACAAGTGGACATATGTGGATTTTGCATATATAGCATACACAATGCATTTGGTAAATCACTCCAGCCACATCCCTGGGGAAGGTGCCACAAGCTCCATCGCCCGTACAGATGGAAACTGACAAGGAAAGATAGGAGCAGATTGGGATCCCTGGAATACATGTGAGGACAGAATGGAAGGGGCCAGCGTGGATCTGGGAGGGCAGAGAGGAGACTGTGATTCTGAAATGCTGTGCAGCCCATCACCTCTAGCAGTGTGGGTGCCGGGGGGAAGCCGGAAACAAAGGACAGGAGTGAGGAGTCCAAGGAGCACTGGCTTGGTGTGTGCTTCTGACCCTCCCAGATCCTGGGCCACCTCCAGGTGTGTGCTTTAGTTCCGAACTGGTGAACACTCTTGTAATTTTTAGTCAGCCTACCATTGTCATAGTACCTCGACTGGGTACCTTCCCCACAAACCCTCCCCCGCAAACATCTTCCTCTTCACATGATTGCTACCTGACCCAAGACAGGGGCTGTGCATTCCGCTTCTGTGATCTCACTGAATCCTTGTCATAACTCCTTGTGATAAGCCCTAGCACATCCTGGATGTGCAGGCCCCAAAACTGAGGCCCAGAGGGATGTAATAGCGTGTCAGGTCACACAGCCGGCAGGTGGTTCAGCCTGGATGTGAACACGGTCTCTCTGACCCCAAAGTTCACACTGCTATTAAGAACATTCAATGAAGAACAGGAGTCAGTCCAGCCCGGGGTGGGGTTGCTTTCCTTTGGCATGGCCTCTTTCGGTTTGCAAGTATTGGGTCTATTCAGCCCTTTTGTTCATTCAACAAACCTTCCTCAGACCAGGTTTGCGACCTTGAAGAGCTCACACTCTGCTCCAAGAGACAGACTTGTAATTGGGCACAACAATCCACAATGTGATAACTATGGAAGGGGAGTTGGCAGGTGCAGAGGGAATTCTCTGCCTGGGAAAGCGGACGAAGACCTCCCAGGGGCTCTCCGTGGGCTGCAACACCTGAGCTGGACTGTATCAGAGAAACAGGCTCCAGCGAGCAGAGATGAGAGGACCAGCACTCTGGGAAGAGAATTCTGTGCAAATGCACGAAGGCGTGAAAAAGCTTGGGGGGCCTCAGCACATGGTGGTGTTCAGGTGAGGGGAGTCACATATGGCTGGAATAGAGCTGTGAAGGACTCTGGTGGAGACGCCAGATGGAGCTATTTGTGTTCTTTAGCTTTACTGAGCACTGTAGCAGGAGTCAGGCTTTGTGTTGAGCATTTAGACCCAATGCCTGTATTAACAAAATAAGGAAATGGACTGGAGCAGGGTGTGATAGTGCACACCTGTAATCCCAGCACTCTGGGAGGCTGAAGTAGGAGGATCACAAATTCAAGCCCAGTATGGGCAACTTAGTGACATAGAGAGATCCTGTCTCAAAAGAAAAAATTTGAAAAGGGCCAGGGAGGTAGCTTGATGTGAAGGCCCTGGGTTCAATCCCCAGTACTGGGAGTAAAAAAAAAGGAGACTGAAGTTTGAAGCAAGAGCAGGACTGGATTTTATATTTGTTTATTGGTCATTCATGTTTCCTCCTCTGTGAATTACCTGTTCATCTATTTTATCCACTTTTCTATTGTTTCTTTTGAAAACTGATTTGTGGACAGCCTTTGCATATTTTGGATATTATATTGCACATATCTTCTTTTGCTTTGTTTCAGTTTTTTGAGACAGGGTTCAGGCTGGCCTTGAACTCACTATGTAGCCCAGGCTGGTCTGGCCTTTCTCATGCCTCAGCCTTCCGAGTCCTGGGATTATAGGTATGTGCTCCTGAACCCAGTTTACATTTTACATACCTTCTTTTGATAAATAGGAGTTTTACATTTTAATTAAATGTATGCATCTTTTCTTGATATGTGCTTTTTGGGTCTTCTTTAAGAAATGTTTCCCTCTATGAAGTTTTGTGTGGGTGTATGTTCAAGTTATCAGTATACCCAGAATTGATCCTTTGTGTATGGTGTGAGTCAGGGATTCCATCTTTTTTTCTTTCTTATATGGACATGCAATCACTCCACCACCATTTATAGAAAAGTCCACCCTTTCCCTACTGACCCACAGTGCCATCTCTGCCAAATATTGTTTCCATACATGTATAGGCCTATTTTTGTAGCCTCTATTATCGTCCATTAGCCTATTGGTCTGTCCTTAGTCCTTGCAAATGGTCTAGTTGTACCTTTTTAGGTTCCTCCCTTGAATTAAGAGGGGCATCTAGGAGCAGCTCCAGACCTTACTCTTCTCTGCATCCATGTAATGCTTTGGTTTACAAAACGGTTTCTCAATACCATCTCTTGAGAGTCCTAAAGTTCCCTTTCGCAGAGAAGAAAACTGAGGCAGGCACAGAGGTGAGGTGGCTTGCCATGGTCACACAGCCAGAAAGTGCTGGATCTGGACTTCGTCTGATCCTATTCCACACTGTGCAAGCCCTGAAGGCTTCTATTGATTCTGTAGCTAATGTTTACTCCTTCCTTCATTCAAGAAGTGGCTTTTGAGTGATGAGTGGGCCCCCCTCCATCCTGTGCTGGTACTGAGACCACATTTTTGAGGGGCCTGTTGTGGTGCTGGAGACCCACAAGAGTGCGGAGGGTACACCATAGCGGGTTTTTTTGTTTGTTTGCTTGTCCTGATTTGGTTCTGGTTTTTTGCCACAAGGTAGTGCTGTGTAGTTCAGGCTGGGCTTGAACTCACTATGGAGCCCAAATTGGTCTCCAACTCTCAGTGATCCTCCTGCCTCAGCCTCCTGAGTGCTGGGATCACAGGCGTGCGTGCCACCACGCCTGGCTGTGGTGGGCATTTTGTGGGTCAGTTTGAAGAGCAGTCCTCGGTTTGCATGTGGGCCCAGGCGCTGACTTCAGAGAGGACTCCGGCTTCGCTCTGGAATTAGAAGCGTCCCCTTGCCCGCCCTCCTCCAGAGGCAGGAATGCGAAGGATCAGCTTTCAACCGAGCTGCGCCTGCCTTTCCGGGGAGCTCCCAGTGCTGGCCCTTCCCGAGAGGCCGAATTAACTGGTTCTGTCTGTCGGACTGGGAGAGCAGCTCTCGCTAAAAATAGCGCGCTGCCCAGAGCTACCTGCGCCCGCCGCGTCCCGGGCCGCCGGCGGGGGAGTCCGAGCCGGGACGTCCCAGGCGCCCAGAGCCCCGCACGCGCCCACCCCGGCCTCCCGGACCGACGCCCGAGGCGAGGCGCGGGCACAGCGCTGGCCCCACAGGCGCCGCGGAGGGCGGAAGGCCCGCGGGCCGAGGCGCAGCCGGGGCCGTCCGGGATGGGAGCCGGCGGCCCGGCCTCCCGAGCGCCGGCCTGGGCCTCGCTGCCCCTGCTGGGGCCTCCGGGCGGTGCGCGCGAGGAGGACTCGCTCTGCGGCCGAGGTAAGCCGGGCGCGCGCTCTGCAGGACGCCGCGGAGGGCGCGCGGGGCGGGGCGGGACCCGGACGGAGCAGCCGGGCGGAGCTGCGCCACCTCGGTGCGCGGAGGTCGCCGACCCGCCGCCAGGTCCGGAAAGAGCGTTCGTTCTCTACTGGCTTCAGGGTTCTACCTGAAAAACGGAACAATAAATGGTCAAGCTTTAAATACTCGTTGTTGTCTGCAAGAAAAGTTAGGGGACCCGCAGGAGCGTATTCCAAGTGTGCGCGAGAAGCTCGCCGGAGCCAGCTGGGGTCTTCGGGAGTTTACGGTGGCGGGACGCTCGGTGCCGTCTACTTCCGAACAAAGCTCGTGTCCCCTCAGCAGTCCTAGGCGCCTGAGGTCGGGGGCCGAAGCAGGGTGCAGGCAAGCTGAAGGGGTCTGCAGACGCACGAAGATCATCGCGGGAGGGACGCTGTCGGGTGGGTGAGGAAGGCAAAGCGGCGTCCCGCTGCTCTGTCCCTGGACCCAGGGCCATAAGCCACGGTGGGTTTTGTCTTTCCGCTCCTGGGCCGGAGGAGGGACCTCGGCAGGCGCGCAGCACCCTCCGCAGCGGCCTGTGGCGCGGCCGGGAGCCCCAGCCCCAGCCGGGGCGCGGGGGTGGGGCGCTCGGCGGCGCGGTCACCCGGCCCAGTCTGGCCCCGGCGGTAGCCGGGATGGGGTCGATTGACCAAACAGGTGCGCCCCCGCCCCGTCCCGCCCCGCCCCCGCTGGGCCCGGGCCGGGCGGGCGGAGCTGCGGGCGGCTGGGCCTGCGATTGGCAGGGCTGGGCTGGCCGGGTGGCCGGGAGCCCGGGAGCCGGAGCGCCGCGGCGCCGGGGGAGGCGCGGAGCCGGCCGGAGCTCGTTCCTGCCCGGCCCGCTCCGCTCCGCCCAGCTGGGGCGACGGAAACTTTGCTACCGCCTCCCCAGGACCCCGCGACCCGGCGACCTGGCGTCTTCGAGACCCTGGCTCTGGGCCGCCCGGGCTCCGGCGCCTTTGGGATGGGAGCGCCCAGCGGCCAGGCCAGCGCTTAGAGGTAAAAGCTGGGGACCGCGGGCCAGGTTGAGGGGGACCTGGAGGCTCGCAGGGACCCCACTGAGCGGGGACCCGGGTTCCAGGGGATCTAGGGGTGCCGACGAGAGGTGTTGCTTGCGGGACTGAGAAGCGGGCCCGCACTTCGCTTTATTTACCCTCCTTTCTCGTAACCCTAACCCTCGCTTCCGACGACCCTGAGTGCGTTTGGCCTGTCTCTGACCGTTGGGTTCTCCGGAGAGGATGGCGCGGGGTGTCACGAGGAGGGCACCCGCAGCGCCCGACCGGAGCGGGGTGGCCAGGAGGTTCTCCAGCCTACCAACCTCCAAGGCTTCTAGCGGTCTCCAGAAACCTCAAATCTCTTCACCTCAACCCCGGGGTGGGCGACCGAGCTGCAATCCTTTCTGCCCAGAACCAAGTACTCCTGGGACACCCATTTTGGGGGAGTTTTTCTTTACTTCTAGCCAGCTTTTAGTTTTGCGGGAAGCAGGTGGTTAAAGTGAAGTCTCTTCCGTTTCCTGGCCTGCTTTGAACCCCACCCTCCAGGAAAACACCTTGAGCCACGCAGAGCAGGGACAGAGACCAAAGCTATCTAACTTCCAGCTCCCGGCACTGTGGGAATGCTTGCCAAGTTGCTGGTCCCTTGAAAAGGAACACTTTTCAGCCATCTAGTATGAGCCCCACTCTTCCTTTGCACCCTCAACCCACTGTTGTGTGTGGGGGTTCTACTTTAATTTTAATTATGGGTGAGTAGGTAGCACATCACCAGTAAGGACTGTAATCTTTAACATTAGTCTCCCTCCGTGAGAATTCCTTTCTGTATTTCCTTGACCTGAAACCGTAGGTGAGAATTTAAAACAAAACCAGCCGCCTGGCTCTGGAGCCCAGAGGACCTTAGTTCAGACCTCAGCTCCCTCTGCTCCCTAGCTGTGTGTCCCTGGACAGTCTTCCTAACTTCTCTGAGCCCAAAAGTCCCCACCCCAGGGAGGTGTCTTGACATTTTTATGCAGTAAGACATGGAAGGCACCTGGCTCGTAGGACAAGCAGAGCCTTGAGGACCAGTCTGCACGCTGGAACTTGAGCATCTTGCTGCCTGGGCATTCCCTTCTCTACCACTCCGAATGCGTAAAGCCCTTCCCCATGCCCTTTGGATGCTTGGATGTAACTGCTGTAAATACCAGGGAAAAATAAGGAAATCCATTAGCCAGCATGTTGGTGAGAGGGGCTGACCTGCAGAACCTGGCCTAAAGTCACCTAAAGATCTTCCAGGCCTCCCCTCCCCCACTCCTCCTCCCCTGGTACTGTGTCCGCATCTGGGGAGCATCTAGTCTTTTTTGCTAGGATCCTCTCTGACAGTGTGCTCCCTGAGCAACTGGTTTCATGACGGGGCATCTCCATTCTGTTAAAAAATTCTTCCTGTTTAGAGCAGAAATCTCTGTTCTTGTAACTTGTACCTACTGATTCTAGCACAACCCTCCAGACAGCTCGTACTGCCTCAGTTATGCACAGTGGTCCCTAGTGCCTGGCAGTCTGTTCCTTCCTTTAGGCATTCGAGACACCAGAACTGAGTTTGGCGATGATCACAGCACCATTTATTGAGTGCTTATATGCCAGGATCTGTGCTGGAGGCTTTACACATATTTCCTCACATCCTTAAGATAGCTCATGAAGTTAATCCTTTTCTTATTTTTGTTTTGCCTATAAAGAAACAGGTTTAGAGATACCGACTGGCTTACCTGAGGTCATACAACCATATGCACCTTGAACCAGCTTCTGTCTGGAAAGCCCATGCTTCTCATGGTCCCTTTTGTCCCATATTTGCAAGCATGCCTCTGTGTATAAGCGTGCGTGTGTGTGTGTGTGTGTGTGTGTGTACACTGGCCTGTGGTATGTGTTGGGATGCCTTTATCACAAGCACTGGGAGCAGCTATTAGTGCAAATTCCTCATCTCTACTCCAGACCTTTGGATCTGCCTTTGAAAAACCCCAGTAGGCTGTTCTTCTGCACAGTACAAGCTGATAACCGGAGCCCTAAGGTCCTCTGAGGAAAACCTGGGATCTGGGCCCCAAAAGGTCTGAATTCAAGTCTTGGCTTCACTCTCCTGAGCTGGTTGCTTTTCCTTTCTGGGGCTTCCTCCCCGCTGTGAGATAGACAAGCTGTTAGAGCCACGGGTAGGGTGATTGGTGCTGTGGGTGTGCTGTGGGAGCCCCCTGGGTGGATGTCAGGGGTCATGTGGCAGGCCCCGGGGTACAGAGGAGGCTGGTGAAGCTTTCACATGTGGATGTGCATGGGGGCTCCCACGGCCTCTAGCCTTTGCTTTCTACAAGGATTGGCACACTTTGGATGAGGCCCTTATGTTCGGGTTTCTTGGCTAGAGTGGGAGCATCCTGGAGAGATGGGCGAGAGCCCCCTATACATACCTTCTTCCTCCTTCTCCCATGGTGGCCTTTGACCTTCCTTCCCAACCAGGAATTCAACCTCTGACCTGGGAGTGGGGTGGGTCTGCTTGTGCACACCTGCATTTTCAATCTGGAGGTCTGCTCTGACTGCATGTCTCACTTGAGGCGACTGGGCTGGCTGGAGAGGTGTGGGTGAAGGACTTGCCTGCAGGGACTTCAGTGTCAAGGTTCTGGCCCTCCAGCTGTGTTGTAGACTGAGTGCTTGTTCTGCTATTATCCCCCTTTGATCCTGCTGAAGGCACAGAATTATTAAACACCCATTTTATGGAAGAGGCCATTGAAGTCCAGGAAGCTGTAGTGACATGTCCGAAGCCCTAATGTGTGTGGGAAAGGTAGTGTGTGTGGGTTGCTAGAGTTGGGACTTGAACCCAGGTCCCCTGACAGTATGTTCAGGCTATCTTTGCACTCTGTTTCATGTCTTGTTGTTTTTCTGGCCACCTGCTCATAACTTAGGTGCCAGAGTCCTTGCCTGGAAGCCAGAGGACCTGGACCACTGCCCGGCTGTTTGGTCCTGGGCAGGGCTGGTCAGGGGGCAGGTGTGCACTGGTCAACTAGACCTCTGAGTTCTGTCCAACCCTGACCTTCACAGGTGAGTGGCTTTTGTCTGTATTTCTGGGGAGGAAGTATCTGTGATGGACTCAGAGATAGGTGAGTGGTTGGGTTGGAGGGCAGGATACTGCACAGGAAATTGTTATGGTGCTAGCCAGGGCACTCTTATGAGCATGGTTTCAAATGGAGCTGGAGGAGAGGGTTAGGTAGCCAGGGAAGCCCAGGAGTGGGGAGATTGCTTATCTCACAGAGAACACTGTAAAAGAGTGATAGAGGAATGACTGGGGTTCTGAATGGAAGCCAGGAGGGGGTTGGGGCTCTGGGACCAAACAGCTAGTCTCCCTCTCAAACCAGAGTATCCTGGGCCAAGACCAGGAGGTGCAGAGGGCCTCTCTTCTCCCTCCCAAGCCACCATCCCTCCCTCCCCTGGGCTCCCTCATCCTCCCCTGCTCCGATGCCTCCCAGCTGGTGTCCCTGCTGGATGGCTATAAGCTCTCCCTGGAGCCAACTGCTCCTAGGAGATGCGGCCGCCCATTCTCTGTACCCAGGGTGGGCCTGGCAGCCTGGCTTCCTGAAGCATGCCCTTGTTAGCTGCAGCCTGTTCTGGCCTCCAGCCCTCAACCTCCCTGGCTCCATCATGAGTCTTCTTCCTCCCAGAGAGTGGCTCCCTGTCACAGCCCACCACCTCCAGCCACCCTTGCTGGCCCGGGGAACAAGGCCTCCACCTTCCCTCCCTGTCCCGTCTCCCTGTGCTCTTCAGGGTTACGCTTCCCAGTCTCTGCCTGCGACTCTACAAGGCCCCTCTCTCTCTGCCACGGTGTCACTGTGCAGATTCTTCCTCCGCTCTGGTCTGGCACAAGTGTCACCTCCATTATGGGCAAGCCACCCCCACTCGGTGCCGACTGGCAGCCTGTATTAGCCACCTGGCTTCAGGCTCCAACGTGGACTTGCCTGCCTCGAACTGTGGGCTCTGAACTTCTTAAAGTCACAGACCTGGCCATGTGTCTCATCTCAGTGTCCACATAATGGGTGGGGCCTGGCCAGGGCCTTCCTGGTTCTACCCAGCTTTGTGGCTTTGGACTGCCTTTGAATCAGGCTTGGTGTTAATGCTGTTTGCCCTGTGCCCCATGCCCCAGCCCTGATCTGGGTTTTAAAAGTCTGCTCTGGCTTTGTGGCATTAGAGATGAATGGACCTAGAGGCAGGTATGGAAAAGCCACCTTGTTAGTCCCTCCTGCAGGCTGAACTTTGGTCTCAAGTGAGGAGAACCCAAATTCACCCAATTCTTTAGAATTTGTGAGAACATGTGCAGAGTACTTAGGACAGGTCTGTAGAGGTGATTGTGACCATGCTGGGGGCTCACAGATGTGTCCCCAGAGGAACGGAGGGGTCACATGACATTTCTAGGGTTGTTCCACCGTTACTGGGCATGGGAAACATTTGTCCCTGGGTTCAGAGAGGGTGGGGTGCCCTGCATCCAGAGGGGAGAGAGCAAAAATGAAGACAAAAACATATGCTATAACACAAATGATTTGCCTAAAACGCCCGGGTTTGTAAAGCGCATTCGTTTACAGGGTCTTTTTAACCTAGTCTCCCTTTCAGCCTCCCTGTGACTTTCTGCTGCGGAAACTAAGGCTATGAGAGGGGACCCCTGCTAAACTCACCTGGGCAGAAAGAAGCAGCTGGTGACTCCCCCACTTCCCTCTGCTGGGGTCCAGCTCATTCCAGGGCTCAGCCTGCCAGTCAGGAAGAGGTTGGCCCATGATGGCTGCCCACTCCCACCTGAAGCTGTTCTTTTGGAGGGTCTCCTTTTGCTTCCATTTTCCTGGCCAGAGTCTGCTGATGAGAATGAGCTCGTGGAGCAGCACTGAGGCAGCCGGGTTGGGGGGGGCAACATCCATGTGAATGCAGACAACACGCCACCAGGTGGGTCAGGAGACCTCTAGCCCCATCTCCTTCTAGGTCACGGTGGCTGTCTTGGAGTAAGGTCTGAGAGAAGCTGGGGGTGCTGGGGGAGAAGCGACTGATGATGGTCTGGGTTTCTGTTTCGATGCTCCCCTAGTTTCTTGCCCGGATGTGGCTGTCAGAGCTCCTCAGAGCCCCGGAGCCTCCCATCGTTGGTGTGTTCCTGAATGTTCAGCTTACCTGTCCTCACTAGACAGAGCATCCTAGCACAGCCGCCTGCAGCTGACCCCTCTGAGTGACCCTAACTGTCCCACGGTGTCAGAGAGGGGCAGGGGGGGAATGTGGGGTAAACGAATAAGGAAATGAGCTAGTGAGCTTTCTCAGCATCTGTGGCGACCCTGTCTGGCTGTCACTGGCTGGAGAACATGTGACACCTGAGTCCACCAGGAAATAGCTGTTTGCCGGGGGCAGGGAGGACCCAGCTAGACGTCACGGGAGCTGCTCTGGCCAGAGTAGGGACCCAAGGCCTTTCCCGGCAGAAGGGACGCCATCAAAGCTGGGGCCGCTTCCTGGAGGAGAGAATTCCCAAAGGGCCCTGTCAGCCCCCTGATAGGGATCTGCAGGGTGTGTGAGGGATTTGTTTTTTGGCCAGGATGTGTGGAGTTAAAAATAGACACCGTAATCCCCTGGGTTCGTGTCACACTCGACGCCACACAGAGCCCTTTGGCTCCATTATCTCACTCGAGCTGCTCGGCCGCTGCTGCCGAAGGAGAAGCTGGACTGCCCGCTTAGAAACCAGCACGTGGAGGCTGTGCCCCATTTCCTGCTGGAGACTGTACCCAACACTTCATGGCAGGACCTAGGTGTGTTCCCTGGCCTCCTGCATCTGAGTGGGGAGCCCAATCCCGGTAGATGGTGGGCAACAGGAGGGAAGGGGGTCGGTCCATAGGGGCAGGTTCTTATGCAAAGCAACAGGGTGGTGAGAAAGCCACGAATGAATCAAATCAAGGCTCCCGGGACAAGGCTCATGGTGGGAGTGGGGAGCAGAAGGGGTAGGGGGCGTTGTAATCAGCTGGAGCAGCTAGGGGATGAGGTAATGAAGAGAGTGAAGCGTAAAAGTACCGTTAGAACCCTCCGAATTGAGGACCTCAAATTCTGCAATAAGGAGTGTGAGCTTGATGCTATAGACAATAGGGAGCCTTTGAGAATTACAGAGCACAGTAGTTACCTGCTTTATCAAGAGTGCTATGCAATTCTGTGCTCCTGGCTTTGCTGCAGGTGTTTATGGTAAAGCAGCTTTTTTTTAATGCTCAGAAGACACCCTGCCTGTCCTTACCTCTGCTTCTGGACCTTGTACCATGGTGATGGGAAGACCCCATTTTCTGTCATCTCTGGGTTCTGGGAGCAGCCAGCTCTGGGGTAAAGTCTATACCCTGGTTTCTTGTCATATTCTATTCTAGTTTTTTTTTTTTTTTTCCCCCTCAGCACTGGGGATTGAACTCAGGGCCTTCACACTGAGCTACACCCCCAACCCTTTTCAACATTTTTTTATTTTTCTTTTGAGACAGGATCTTGCTAAGTTGCTAAGTTGCCAAACCTGGGCTTGAACTTGTGGTCCTCCTCCTGTCTCAGCCTCCCAGAATGCTGGGATCGCTGGTGTGGGCCACCATGCCTGGATTCTAGCTTTTAAATTAGGTGGTCCTAATCTGTCCTGCCTTCTCTGTGGTGGCCAGATTCAGAGAGCAACAGGGAGCAGTGACTGAGGTTCTCGGGGAAGGCTTTTCTGGCCTGACTCGTTGGAACCTTCTAGTGCCCCTAACACCAGGCTCCCCGCCCTGACCAGCTCCCAGACCAGGGTGTCCCCACCCCCTGGTACCCCACTCAGGCTCAGCTTCTCAGCAACACAGACCCTTGTCCTTTAGCCTTGGGCCTTGATTAACTTTGTTCCTTCCTCAGCGAGGTCAAGGCTCTGATGGGCAGGAGAGGAGCTAAACCAGGTCTCAGCTGCCCACCCCCGTAGAAACCTCTGGGTGCGATCCACCCACGTTAGAACTGGGTGGCCAGAGGCCTGGGGTCGCCCGAGGCTTCCTGCCAGCTTCCAGCGGGAACTCACACCTGGGCCTCCAGACCCATCCTGATCCTGGGCTGCAGTACCCCACTGCTTTGCGAAGCCACCCTACTCCAAGAGCCAAGAGAACCCCAATTTTGCAGCCGCGGCTCTCCCCGGGGCCAGGCGCCAGCAGCAGTGAGCCCTCAGGTTCCCAGTGAGAGCTCCTGGCGTCTGCGTCGGCTTAGTCACAGGGATGAGGTCACCCCTCACCTTTGCGGGGGGTGGATGCCAAAGTTTGGGAACTTTCACTGTGAGCCACTTGTTGATTTTTGCATGAAAGAAAAACAAACCTGTTGGTTGGGACTTTGTACTCGGCCCATGAAGCCACCGGGGCATGATTGGTACTGGGGCTGCGCTGTCTCTCGGCTCCCCAGGAGAGGGGCTCAGGGTTGGGGAAGAGCTGGGAGCAGAGCCAGAACCCGACATCAGCACTTGCTGTGGCTGTGTGAGCCTCAGCAAGACACGCAACCTTTCTGGGCTGCAATAAAAATGTCCAGCAGTTCGCACTGTCTGAGCTCTTCCCATGGGCCAGGGCTCCACGCTTACAGCTTTCCAAGCATTAGTCCATTGGAAACTGAGTCACTTGCCAAGGTCCTCCATCCAGCTCGGAGGAGAGACCTGCCGGAGGTCACCCAGCCGGGAAGGGTTTGAAGGCAGGTCTTCCTGACTTCTGCTGTATCAGGTACTCTGCTGCTTTGCCCCTCCGGCAACTTGGCTGCCTTCTGAGGGATTGTGAAAGTATAAATATGGAGAAGCCAGGTGTGATTAAGCAGGTGAGGGTGGGAACAGGATGAAAGGGAGGTCCTCTTCCACACTGGCCTCGTTCTCCATCTCCCCATTCCAACGCCCTGAGCTGCCAGAGGAGGGGGTGGCGGGCAGAGGGGAGCAAGTCTCCAGACTCCACGAGAAGGAACATTGAAGATGTGGCTTCACAACCGGTTCTGAGCCTCTCTTTCCAGTTCCTGTAGCTCATTGGCTTTTTCCTTCTTTCCTTTTTTGGAGTACTGGGGTCTGAACCTGAGACTTCATGCATGTCAGACAAGCACTCTACCACTGTGCTGCATCCCCAGCCCTGCTTGTTGCTTTTTTGAAGTTGATACTAATTCACCCCCCCCAGCATCCATCCTCCCCCAGTATTCTTTCCCCACAGCACCTTTAAGGCTGAGGCAGGGGTGCTGACAACATTTTGCTTTGAGAGGAGTGACCAGATTCGGAACAGAGGTCTGTTGGTGGCCACAGAGGTGGGGGAAGAGCCAAGGCCTCTACCACATAGGAGCCTGGCACAGCAGGGAGGCTGGGGGGTGGGTGTGTGCTCTGAGGGCCACCAACAGCCCTGATTTGAGTCCCGGCTGCTGTACCTACCAGCTGTGTGATCTCAGGTAAAGTTGCCTCGCTTCTCTGATCCTCAGTGTCCTCATCTGTCAGATGGGGGCAATAACACTACTTCTTAGGGTGGTTGTCAGGTTAAAATTAGACATGGAGAGGAGAGAAGAGTACAGCATTTGTACATTACAAACATACAATAAGTGCTAGTGTTTTTATTATTGCTTATTGTTTTGCATTATTATTAAGAAGATCACTTGGCAGTGGTCTTTGGGTACTCTGAACTTACTGTCTCTATTGAAGGCAGTTCTGCATAGAGCAAGATCTGAATGAGAGAATTATTTCTACGAATTATTTACTTATTTTCTTGTAAAGTGATGGGCCAAAAAAGAAGGTTTCTGAATATGGACTTTTAAGGGGGTAAGTGGTGAGTAGAACGAAGTTAATGGAGACAAAGGTTCTTTAAGGTGGTGGAAGTTTCCCTTCCACCTCGTGTCTGCATGGCCCTGCCAGCCTCATCCTGGGTGTGTGTCCCACACGTGTGTGCTGACGTGGTGCGCCCCTCCCCGTGGAGGCAGCAGGAGCAGAACGCAAACAGGTCTGAGGTTCGAGAGCTCAGAGGGCTTTCCAGAGAGTGTGGGGCTACAGCTGGCCTTGGGACAGCTGTGCAGATGCTGCGAACAGGATCACAAAGTCCCTTCTCCTCCTCAGCTGGCCTGGTTCCCCACAGCAGACGTATCACCAGGTCATCTGAGAGCTCTCAGGCCTGACGGGGATGACACTCGGGAGGCAGGGAAATTTCAAATGTTGCCTCAGTTTCCCCATCTGGCCCAGACATTCCTAGAACTCCTTTTTATCTTGGACACGCTTCTGGGGAAGGAGCAGAGGGACTGGTAGGAAGAAGATAAGGGTTTGAGGTTCCAACAGGCTTTGTTACTTGCTCTTGAGTGCCCTCCAGCAGGTCATTTCACCGCCTGCCCCTCAGTTCCCATCAAATGGGCATAATAATGCCACCTACGTCACTGAGTTGGGTTGTTTGGAGACTTAAGTGAGGTAATGCTTGTAAAGTGCTTATCACAGAGCTGGCACAGGGTAAGTCCCTATAATTATAAACCGTCCACTCTCCCCCTCGCGGGGACACACCTCGAAGGCCCAGGCGGGCCCCTCCTTCCTCTGCCTGAGTTCCTGTTTGTTGTTGACATCCTCCGCGCAGGGATTTTAAGTATTTATATCCTTGCTGGAATTTCTCTTTGCATTGTCTGCTTAATTACCTAATTGAATTAAGGCAAACAATTTCACTTCCTTTCCAGTGCAGGGGCCGGAAGGGGCCTGGTGCCTTCTTTACTGTGATTGAGACGATTATGGGGATATTTGATGATGATGGTGGTGCCTCCCTCCCCTGAGAGGGCCACTCCTTCTTAGCGCAGCTCCACAAGCCCATAAATCAAGCAGCAGCCACGTGCTTGAAGCATAAATCTTATTGAGGATGTTGATGGCTCTGGCCACAAGTTTCTTTCAGTGCCGACTTGCTTTTTGGCACCTTCTTGTGCACTCACGGATGGATGGTTGAAAAGACTTCTTTTAAATATTTAGAACAGATAACCTATGTACATATTTGAGAAGAGCTGTCCAAAGGAATATAAATAAATCAAGGCATGGAGAGAAGCCTCAGATGACAAGGAATCAGCAGATCTGCTCTACTCGTCAATGGCATGGTGGCATTGGTGGCTCTGGGGCAGGGAAACAGTCCAGCTCTGGGTCTGAGCTGGATGTGCTGGTGGCTTCAGATCCCGGCCTGGCCACTTAGTAGCTGAGTGAATTGAAGCAGCCACTTCACTTGGCTCCAAAGCAAGGGACAAAAAGAACCTGCTTACAACGGGAGTGTTGTAAGAATTATGCTTCATACAATGCTTGGCACATGAGAAATACTCATAAGGAAGCCATTATTTTTACCCAGGGACCTTAAAAAAATCTCAGAATGTTCTTTATCCCAAGACCTTCTCCATCCTGTCTTTCCATCCTTCCTTATTTTTGGAGGATAACTGCCAGGACCAGTGTGCCCAGGCTCTCCACCTCTGCACTCATGCTACTCGGAATGTCCCCTCCTCTGTCTGCCCAAGAGCCCCTCCTCTTCCCTTCAAAACTGGGCCCTCAGTGAGATTTTCCTGTGGCTCCCCACGTTTTCCCAAATGTCTTATTACGTCCTTGTCATGTCATATGTCTGCAACCATTGTCAGCCCACAGATGTTCCACAGACTGGTAGGCTGGTAAGATGTTTGGTAGAAAAGGAGTTTAGGAAAAGGCTGCATGCTTCATCCTGTCTTGTATAGTTGTAATCCACATGAGCAATTTTCAAGGCTCCAAGAAGTCTTGCTGTAAGAAAACCTGCTGAGAACTCTGCAAATCTCAATGGTAGGCCACTTTCTTCTTGGAGTATCTATCGACAGGCTTTGTGACACTCTTGGAAACACGGTGTTATGAACATCTGTATAATAGTTTGATGCTTTTGCCCTACTTTACAATTAAAGAAACCAAGCCCCAGAGGGCCCAGTAACTAACTGGCTACATATGAACCAGTGATCTGTCCCTCAGTCACCATCTGGATCCACTGGCAGATCACTTATGGAAGTAGCCAGGCCCAGGTGGTATGGAGGGCAGGATGTAACAGCCGAGGATCTGCTGTCAGAGAGTTTTTGACCTTTTTGGGGGAATGAGATGGCCACATAGAATAGAGAGGTGACCTGATAGCCATGTCTTCTTAGCCCATATGTACCAGAAGCCCTGACACCTGTTCTTATTCCTGGCTAAGGAAGGACGCAAGAGTCAAGTGTCCTTGGAGAACCCAGCACTCCAGAACTGGGTGTTCCCTGACTTCTACCCCAGGCCCCATGATTCCTGTGGCCCCACTGTGGTCCCCCGCAGGGACACAGCCCAGAAAAGATAGCAAGCAGGGAAGAGAAAAGCCTTCTGTTTATCCATGCAAATTCTTCTCCTTCTTTTCTGGGGGAAAACACTTTCTTTTAGATTCCTCTTTTATTATCTGAAATTCTCGGGGGAGCAATTACCTGCCGGTGGGAATTATTTGCTGTCTTTATTCTAGTGCCTGTCTGCCTGAGTTCCTCCTTGGAGTAATTGATTCTGGTAATTCAGAACTGCTGAATGTTGTCTTAGGCGAGGTTGCTGGTGCAGGGGCAGGGGAGCACCCACAAAGGCCTTTTTATAGGTGTTGGCGGCCAGCAGTGTGGCTGATGGTGGTTGGTGATGGATGGTAGGGGCTGGAACAGTGACTATAGATGGCTATCTTTTCAGCCTTCCATCTTTGCAGAAGGTACATGAGTTGTGCCATGCTATCCTGCCCGGAACGGTGGCAGGTTTGGGGAAGGAAGTGGGGAGTTGAAAGGCAGATCGTCAGGCAGCACAGTCCTGGGTACTGGTTCTAGCCTGACCCTGGCTATGGCCTCACCCTGTCTCCAGAAGGCCCGGCAGAAGGTGGAAATCCTCAGAGTCTTTAAAGAAGCAGCTGCTGTGCACTGGCCTGACTTTGCTCATGGTAGACTCAGATACTGCTCTAGACCTGCCGCATCAAGCACCATAGTACTGATGTTAGCACAGGCCAGGACGCCAGGCTCCCAGTGGTGGCCCACAGAGAGTGAGGTCCAGTGTGACCCGGGGGCCTGTGTGCTCTGTGGGTAAAAAGCCACTGTGGGGAGGTAGGTTCCATCCCAGAAACAGTCTCCTCTTAGGGAAAATGGCCCCAATTTGAAGCGGCAAATGCTCCAGACATGAGAAGAAAAGCTTCTACAAGAAGCCTCCTCAATCTCTGTCATCTTGCGGGTCCTGTGGAGGAGCCATTTCTGTAGGGGCTCCCTCCCCCAAAGGAACCTTCAGACCCACGGGGCAATGCTGTCGTCCAGCCCCTGAGGTGGCCTGTCCTTGGTCACAGTAAGCACCCTGCCTGTGAGGCCAGGACATTGCAACGCCTCTCTGTGGCCTTCAACCCAGGAACACATGGTATTTTTATTCCCACTTTACAGATGACGAAATGGTGGCCCAGGGATTTGTTCGTGCAAGGAGTTAGGAGTAGGGGGCCGGGAGCTCATCAGGGGCCCAGTGGAGGAGGTGGGTGGGTACTTGAGGGTAGGCAATGACTTCTGTGGCCCCATCTTAGCTTTTAGCTGGAGGTGGTGCTGTGATAGTTACGTGAGCCTCTGTCTGTCTGCCACTGGACTGGGGAGGCCTGAGGGACAAGGACCCTCTGTTACCCTGGGATCTGAGTGCCCAGCTCTGTGCCTACATAGAGGTCAGACAGGGCTCTCATGGCAGATATAAAAGACCCTCCAAAACTGGCCAGAGGTCAAGGGGTTTTATGGGCTCACACACGTAAGGAACCCAAGGAGACCAGGGTGAACTTGTCAGATACAGTGTCTATTTGTTTGCCTCTCTCCCCGTATCTCTCCCCATTTCTGGGCTCTGTGTCTCTACAGAGCTGGGAAAGAAGGATCCCCAAAGAACACTGGAATGCCAACCCCAAGATAGCAGGGAGCAAACACAGGCAAAAACAACAAAACATCTATGAGCTCATAATGCACACATCATGATTGTTAAATTCAGTAGAAATACTTTTCCTCCAAGAAGGAATTCACATTGTAGGCAAGATATCCAGGTGGGGACACCTCATCCCCTCATCTCCTAAACAAAGCCACCCCTGTGCCTGGAGGACTCTGCAAGCCCTGAGTCTGCATTTGGGTGTTGTAGCAGTGCTGTTCAGTGGACAGGACTCAGTGGTAGAGCACTTGCCTAGCATGTGCGAGGGCCTGTATTGCACATAGTGACGGTATGATGATGATGATGGTAATGTTGAAAGATTCCTCCAAACTTTAAAGGGCTGTGGATACAGGCTTAGAAGAAACCTTTTCTAACCACTTACAACACCGTCCTCTAGAACCGAGAGATAAGTTGTAACGCAAGGGCACGTGCTGAAGGGCAGCTGTTGGAAGGGTGGCTCCTGGCACTCCCAGACCCTGACTGTGACAAGATTGAGCTGCTGTCTAGGGCGACGGAGTCAGCATATCTTCACGGAGAGTCTGCCACGCACCAGCGGCCTCGTACAGACCGAGGTTTCCCCCATGGCCCTGCCCGAGGCCAGGCTTCTGAGAGGGCGATGGTGGGGAAGGGGGCAGGGCTTAGGACGTTTGCCCAGCAAGGCTTCGGTGAGAACCGAAGTGTCACTTGGGTGGAGTGTGGCGGGATCCTGATGTAGCTCTCCTAGACCACCTCTGCTGCCTGAAACTCCACTACTGAATGATTCCTTCAAATTAAACCCTGCTCTCTCTAGCACAGGTGTTAGGTGCTAATGGTGCACCAAGTGGGGATCTCGTTTATGTCTAAGCCCTCCTTGGGTTGGAAGTTATTATCTGGTCTTTCTCCCATGGCAAGGCCCTTAGAAGATAGGATCCCATTCGGGGTGGGAGTAGAAATAGGAGTTAAACAGAGAACCAAGCTACAGCAAGGGGTCAGTGGTGTTAGTCAGAGTTTGCATATTGAACGTCATTATGCCTACTCCACCCTGAGTACTAAATTTAGCAACAGTCAAAATTTTTAGCCATCAAACTCTCTCTCAGTGGTCATTGTTTTCCAAGTTTGGATTCTAAAGGCAGAATAAGAACTAAAGGTCCTTCTGGGCTCTGACCCCCTGCCGTAGCCTTCTAGACCCTTCTGCTCAGGAGGGCGGCACCTACTCTGGCAGCTTGGGCCAACCGCTGGAGGAAGTTGTGGGAGCCCTGGCCAGACTCCCCTCCCAGCCACCCTTCCCAGCTGGACGTGTGGTCATCCACCCCCACCTGGTCACCTTCTGGCTCCTAGGAACCCCTCCCCATGGGACACGACGAGCATTGACCAGTCAGCAAACACTGACCACCCCCCAATCCCATTTGGTAGATAAAGGGGTGCGTGGATCCAGAACTAGGCTTGAGTGACTGAGTGACTGGGTGACTAAGCTGCTCTTTGCTTTCTGTGAAATGGGCTAACAGTACTAATCCCAGCAGGCCCTTGGAAGGTAGGTAACTAATCCACATCAGGTCCCAAGGATCACAGTACATGGGATCTTTGTCACTGTGCTGTTACTGCTCTGGCACCAGCACCCTCCCCAGGCTGGGCACCAGCCTCCAGTTAGCCCTCTTGTCTTTGTCAATATGCCCCTGGAGGCCTCTCTGTGGAGGCTTCTCTGTCCATGTCCTCTGGCTCTCTTGCCTTGGACAACTTCCTCATCCGCCATCTCCCATCTGGGAGCCCCGCTCATGCTCAGGATATCGGACCCCTGAACCTGGGCTCCTCCTACTTCCAGCTGTAAATTTCTCATCCTGACCCACTTTCTTGAGTTCCACATGGACAGAAGTGATTTTCACCAAAGGTGCATCGCCATCCAGCATGGAAGTCCTCTTCTTCCTTCTCCTTCCCACTGCAAACCACTTCCTCCCACAGCAGCCCCTACCTAGCCCCCAGCTTTCCTCTTGCAGCGGAAGCTGCATTGCCCAAGCCCAGCGGGGAACCTCAGCCAGGTGTTATCCCTCCTTCCCAAGACCACTAGTCTGGACCCCGTCTGTTTCCTGCACCCTCTCCTGCCCTCCCTCACCTGAAGCCCATCCACAGCCTCCTCTCAAGTCCTCCTGTCCTCGCTGCCCCCAGGGAAGCTCTCCAGACCTTAGTCTAATGGAGTCACTCCCCTGATCTTCAGGATTCCCCATTGTCCCTGGGTATAGCCTTGTCTTCTCAGCTCAATATTCATGGACGCCCAAGCCCCAGCAGGAAGCCCCTTACCCACATCTCCTTCCTATGGGCCCAGGAGCCTTCCTGTCCCATAGCCATGCCCTTGTTCTCTGACTTCCTTCAGCCTTCACAAAGCCAGCGGGCATGCTGGTCCCCGTGTGTCCAACCCCTGCCTTCAACCAGATCAGCGTGGCTATTTGTTTCTCAGCCTCCCCTGGCTCCCTGGGGGATGTTCCTTCCATTGACTCCATGCCATTTGCAGCTTCATTGACTGGGGCTTGGCTTGGAAATCTCTGGGCTTTGTGTGTGAAGGGGCTGGCCTGACTAGGAGGGTCACTTCTCAGGCACCAAGAGGGTGCCTCCAGAAGTGTGGGGCTTGAGGGAGGTCAGGAAGGGACACCCTAGTGCCTGAGTTCTGTTCTTCTCAACTCACTCCCTGGAAACTGTGTGGGTTCTGTGGCACTCCACTGCCTGCACGCAGGGCCTCTGCACCCCCAAATTACTTCTCTGCAGGGAGGTGATATTTCCATCTCTTAGGGCTGGAGCTGCTGGGTGGATTGGGCAATGGTGTGGGCGAAAGCCAAACACAAGTGGGCAAATAATAATTAACAGATGTCAGTTGTTAACAGTTGAAAAATGCCGCCTCACCCGTCCCCACCTCCCCCAGGAGGGAAGAGACCAAATGGTCACTTGTCCCCTTGGAAGAGATTATTTCAAAGCCAGCTTAGGACAGGTTTGCCTGAGAGAGTGATAGATAGCATGGGGGAAGAGGGGTGGAGATGATGCCATTCCAGGGCCGCTGGCTTTGATTTAGTTGGATTCCCTGGGGTTTTTCTTGGGGTGAGGACAGTGGCTGCTGAGCCAAAAGGGGAAGGGGGCGGGGTACCTGGGGCGTATCGCCAATCTGTCCCTTGTCCTGTTCCCCCGCACCATCCATATCCAGGCAGTTGTCATCAGTCTGCGTGACTCCAGGGATCCTCTCGCCTCGCCTGGACCTCTGTCCTCCATGGAATGTCCAGGAATGAATGCGTCTCTCCTTACATCTCTCCTTGGGGAAGACATTCCTACCCCATCTCTAAAAGAGCGAGACCCCCCTTCCCAGTTAGTCTCTGCCTGAATACTTGTTTCTTCCATTATAACATGTATCTCTCTCTCTCTCTCTCTCACACACACACACACACACACACACACACTCTCTGTCCTATAATATTGTATATGACTTCAGATTTGGACAACTTTTCTGATGTAAGCCAAAAATTAGTTTCATCTCTCTGAACATATGATGGTAAAATACCTATGTGTTACTTTACAGTGTTTTTCCTACCTAAAAAGGGACCCGGAAATGACAGGGGAAGGGAGGATGGAGCAGTAGTAAAACCAATTTCACCATCCTTATCCTCATCTACAGCATGAGGTGCAGAGCTGTGCCCACAGTAAACTCGAGCTCTTTTGAAACATCTCTACTTATTTATAGTTTTTAAATCCTTGTTTTCATGTGTGTCTCACTGGACTGAAAGCAGGGCGGCTTCACATCGCCAGCACCTGATCTGGGTCCACAGTCAGTGTTCGTCAGATGAATGCAGGAATGCATGAGAAGCAAACCTTGGCCAGGAGACCAGCCGTCTTGGTTTGCTCAGGATGGAGAAAATTTCTGTGATGTAGAACTTTCAATTTGAAAACCAAGAGGGTGCAGAGAAATCAGGAGAATCCGATTAGCCTGCCCTTGGCACAAATGTCCATCCCTTGAGATCTTGATGCTCTTTTACACTTTAGGCCTTAGAAAGAGTTGAGAGTAGACACGGTCCTGAGAAGTGTGTGGGTGCCTGGATGAGTGGACTGCTGCCCCCCACTTGTTTCCTGTCTGCTTGTGCTGAGCCTCACACGGCTCCTGCTAGCCAGTGACCGGCTCTTCTCGTCCCCATTTCACGTGTGATCTCGGCTCAGTGTATCCAAGGTCAGCTCCAGACACCAGGCTAGGGCTATTGCTAGGACACAGCTTGGCCAGACCCTACCCTGGAGCTGTGCGACTCCTTCCTCCAGATTTAATACCCAGGATGGTGGGGTCTGGCTAGGTTTAGACCCCCCCCCCCCCTCCATGCTCTCTATATGCTTCACCCATGTAGAGAGACCTCTTCGTTTTGGGAGCTGGGGAGCCCCAAGGGTAGTTTGAGGTTGTGCATCTCCTTTACTTCCTTTGTCCTTCTCTCTCTCTCTCTCTCTCTCTCTCTCTCTCTCTCTCTCTCGCTCTCGCTCTCTCTCTCTCGCTTCTACCTCTGCACATTCCCCAATGAGAAACCAGCCCACATCGTCCGCTTGCTGGGCTGAGTGGTTGACTCTGTTTGTACTGTAGTCTTCAGTCTCTAGCTGAGGCTTGGAGTGGCCTTTGGTTCAGCTCTCGTGCACCCGGTGGCCCTGCTTCAGGTACCATCTCCCCCGTGAAGTGGCTTTCCAGGCAGTGTGTGTAGCTCCCTACCTTTGGGCCACAGACCAGCAAGGCTGCCCAGAGGCAGGTGCCAGTATTGTTCCTGCTGTCCCCAGGCCTGTCCCCAGTACCTGGCGCCCTGAGGGACTCACAGGTTTGTGGAATGGGTGACCAGGCATCTGAGAAGCAGGCTAGGTGGTGGCTGAGAGTGCCGAAATAGACTTGGGCCCAGTCTAGGCTGCAGCACTTACCAGCTGACTGACCTTGGACAAACCAGGTCACTTCTCTGAGCCTCAGTTTACTCATCTGTAAAACAGGGAGGTAAAACATCCCTACCTTCTTGGATTGCTGAGAAAGTAATAACTTATTTGGAGAATTTAGCACAGTGCCTGGCATGTAATATGTCTCAGTAAAGATTAATATATTTCAATCAGTATTCAATTCTGCCACATGGGGAATGGCAGAGTTTAGGCTGTAAACAGGCCTTCCAGGGTGAGAGCTCCATGGCTAAGCATTGCCTGCTCCTTGGAGGGCAGGGATGAGGGATGGCCTTGGGAGGGCCCGCCTGCAGCCCATCCCTCTGCAACCTGTCTGCATCTCTGTCCCCCACCATACCTCAAGGCTAGCTGTGCCAGTTTGTCAAGATGAGGACAAGTCTGTACAAACTGTGACTCTTTTTGTGTCCCAGAGCCTCTCCCGCATGACCACCCGAGCATCCGTACACCACCCTCAGAACACAGGTACCACTGTGATTCTTTCCCTCCCATTTTACAGAGCAGGAAGCAGAGGCTCTGCCTGGGGACACATAACTGGCAGCCACAGAGTTGATATGGCTGCCCCGAGAATTGACATCTTTGGGGCCCTGGTGGTGTCAGGCCTGGGTTCTGTGATGAGCCGGTCTTGCTTGGGTGCGGGCTGTGCTTGGACTGATGGGATGGCAGAATCAGGGGGAGCTTTGGCTTTTTCACCACTTATTTATTCATTTTGCGGGGCTGGGGAAGCAACCCAGGGGCTCACACATGCTAGGCAAGCGCTCTACCACTGAGCTACATCCCTGCTTCTGTTTATTTATTCTTAAATGTGAATTAGTTGCCTACAATGAATAATCGGGAGGCTTTGACATTAAAATCTTCATAGCAGCTTCTCTTATAACTGTTTCATCTGGCTTTCCTGATGGCCTTCAGTGGGACGGCAGGGGGCGGAGGTGTTCACAGTCCATGATTTTAGCCTGGTCCATCCGGCTTCTCATTTCCTTCCTTTCCTGGCTCCTGCTGGTACCGAGTTTGTGATTCCTGAGCTGAGCGATCTGCCGAGTTGGGGCCCACGTCATTGTGAGTCCGGGGAGCCACTTGAGAAGAGCTAAGGCTGCTAACAGGTGGAATTATAATTCAAGGTCAGGCGAGTGGCCCCAGAGAGATGTCTAGACAGTGCTTGGGGCTTTCAGAAATGTTAATGTGATCCTAAGGGCATCCATTGCCTCTGCCCTGCACACCGTTAATGAGCCCTGCCCTGTGCCAGACACCGGGTAGCCCTGGCGGCTACAGAGAGACACTTAGCGCACAGACTGTCCTCAGAGAGCCTGCATTCCAGGGACGAGGGCTTCTGAAATCAGGAGCTTTCAGAGAGAGTAATATGAACCATCAAATGAAGGCAGGAGGCATTTTAGGCAGATGGAAAGGCTGGAACAAAGCTTCTGGTGGGGAACCTCAACAGGACCCCCCATTGGAGCTTTAGGGGGAGCCAGGCTGCAACTGGTACTTGCCCGAGAATGCAGAAGACCAGATTCAGTCCAGAGGAGGGCTGACTTTGGGAACAAAGTTCTCTTGTGTTTTTTAATTTCCAAAGACTTTCAAGCTGTTTTGTTTTTTTCATAGACTTTACTTTTTAGAGCAGTTAGTTTTAGGTTCCCAGAAAAATTGAGCAGAAAGTACAGACAGTTCCTATATACTCCCCACCCCCACATACCCACCACCTCCTTTGCGCCATCAGCATCCTGCACCATAATCTGTTTTTTTTTTAATATATAAAAATAACAGCTGGGTATGATGGTGCGCGCCTATAATCTCAGCACTCTGGGAGGCTGAGGCAGGGGGATTGCAGGTCCTAGCTCAGCCTGGGCAACTTAGTAACTTAGCGAGACCCTGTCTCAAAATGAAAAATAAAAAAAGGGTTGGGGATATAGCTCAGTGCCAAGATCCGGGGTTCAATCCGCAGCACTGAAGGAGAAAGAGAGGGGGAAGGGGAGAAAGAGGAGGGGAAGAGGGGGGGCTTTTGATACTCACGGCCTACTTGCCCTCTCTGATGGTGTGTGATAGTTGGCGGGTCACCAGGCTGATGCAGGGCTGGGATAGCATCTGAATGGCCCCAGGAGCAGAAGCCAGCCAGTAGAGGAGGCATTTGGAGGGTGTTTTCTCAGGGCTGCCTTGCTTTTTCACATGTAGATAGAGATCTGTAGAATATAATTCCATTTTTGAAAAGTTGTCTATCATTCTGGAGCTTGCACTCAGTAAGAGGGTTTGGGGAGCCTTTCTAGTTTGGACATGAACTCTGCCTGGGTATTTCTGTCTGCTGCGTAGAGCACTGTGTGGTCTGAGATCCATCCAGCTGTCCCTTCGTGGTGCTCGGAGGCCCCTCCAGTGATGGGGGAACATCTTTCGTGGGTTTCCTTGGGCTCAGGGGCCAGCGTCCCTCTGTCTGGAGGCGCCATGCAAACTAGGAAAGTGATCACTGCCGGGAATGCCACTGTGGCTGGGGAAGGAGTTATGCCTGGGCCTTGGACTTGAGTCTGGCCCTTCTCAGGCCCATGTGGATTCAGAGGGTCTGCTGACATCACGCCTCGGGCTGTGTTGAGATGCTAGCTCTGGGCTCCTTTGAGATCAAGCAGTTCTTAGGACTCAGCCACAGACTCAAGGTGCTGCTGGTGAAAGGGACGGAGGTGACACATAGATTTCCCTTGTTTCCCAGGTCCCCCCTCCTGAGGGGGTGCACCCTGGGCCCTGTCTGCAAAGAGCGATCCACTCAGGGACAATGGACAGGTGAAGAGGCTTTGGAGAGGGGACCTGTGTAGACGGCGGCCCTGGGCACCAGGGAGGAGAAGATCCTGGCCGGCGGTTGGCAGGGAGCTGGGGATTGACAGCCAGGCGGACAGGCATGGCATCTGGATCAGAAATGTGACCAAACATCTCCCTGTGCAGTGTTTGGGCGCATCCTCGTGGCGCCCTTTCTTCCTGGGTAATTAATGGTGCTTTCATCTCTCCCAGAGAAGAGGCGGCAGTGGGTACAGCGGGGTGGCTGGGCGGGCGCTGGGCAGACAGTCGGAGTCCACTCTAGTCTTCCTTGGCGATTTATTCCCTGTCAGCCCTGCTTTTTCAGGACATAAAACAAGTTCCTTGGGTGGCGGCAGGGATTGTCTGGGACACAGCAGTTCTGAGGAGTCGTTCTCAGGGGCCTCTGCCAAGCCCAAGCTACAGAGGGGCTCTGGGATCTGTTGGAACAACCACGCTTTGGGCGCAGAGTTTATTCCTCTGTGTAGTGACTGAGGTGGGTCACTGGGGATGGAGGCATCCGGAAGATCAGGGTGCGTTGGCCAGCACACAGCCCATTGAATCTGGTTCCCGGGACAAACTCTGTTTTTCCCTACAATCTTTTCCTGTCACCTGGGAGCTCTAAACCTGTAGCATCTCTGGGCGGAATCTGGAGTACTAAGAACTTGAACAGGGAGAGGAAAAAAAAAAGAAAAAAAAATATATACACATCTATATCTGTATCTATCTATATATATATATATCCCACCTTCATTTTCACTAACCTCTACTTACATTTACAAGTTTTAATCCCTTGCATTCTGAATGTAGGGGATCAACCACAGTGGTACTAACTGTTCGACAACATTGCGGAAATCGTAGGAATCACTGAAGGCCGCGTGTCATAGGACAGTGGTTGTGAATATCGTGAAATAACATTTTTGTTCATCATGCTTCAAAATGCCAGTAGTTATTAGATCTAGATCTTGTTATTTAAGGCATTAATAAAGAAGCACATATATTGCTGTGACATGTTTAAAAAAGTATTTTGATAACCATATTTCAATGTAATTGGTTTCCTTTGTAATCCTTGGCGTTTTATTTTATGCATTTGAAAAGGATTTTCTGAAAAGGAGTCCTTAGGCCCTACCAGAGGCCACAAGGGTCCATGGTACCAGAAAAAGTAGTAGAGTCCTGCCAAGACCCCGAGAGAGGCGCCTGTAGCTAGGCCCTTAGGGTGTTTTGGCCACCTACACCCAGTGACCAGGTCTCCTGTTGTCATGAGCCAGGACCCTGTATATAGACAGTTGTACAAGGGGACAGCAGGACCCTGCACTGTTGGGAATTCCGAAGAGTAAAATGTCCCTTTCACTACACGACCTTATTGGTGATTCTGGGAAGGCTTTGCGCAAGAGGTGGCATTGGCCTTGGGCCTTGAGAATTTTGAAGTATGTGACCTGGGGAAAAGCAGAAGGACCAGACCAAGCAAAGGGAGGGACACCAGAAGCTGGGGAGTATGGGGAACGGGCAGGAGGCAGGCTCAGCTGGAATGCAGGGAGGGAGTATGGAGGGAGGATGGGAAGGGAGCCCTGAATGGAGTGAAGGAAGCTTGGCCTGTGCTGTGGAATAAGGTGAAATGTTCCAGAAGGCTCTGACCTCAAGTGCTGGGGACAGAGTGTCTGGGTTTGAATCTGGCTTTGCAGTTTTGCCATGTTTTGTAGAGCATGCAGAAGCAATGCGCAGGTACATTGATTATGCTTTCAGGGTTTATGTCCTCATCTGACACACGGTGATAACGGACCTGCCCCACAGGGCTGTTGTGAGCATGAGATGAGACACTACATTTAGAGCGTGGCACAGTGCCTGGCCCCAAGGAAGAGCAGGCACACCATAGCTGTGCTTGTGTTTATTACTGCCATAAACAGGAGCATCCTGGTGACCTGCTGGATGGGACGGGGGTGCAGGGAGAAGAGAGGCCGAGTCTGAGGCTACAGTCAGCATCACTGCCTAGGCCTCCACAGCTGGCATCTGGACAGACCATCTCCCTCCAACACCTCCGGTGCTAATGAGCCCAGTTCTGTTCTTCCAGGAGACCCCAGGGTCAAGCAGGGGCAGGGACCGAGAGGGGGCTCAGCAAGTGACACAAGGGGCTCCAGTTTGGTTTCCAAGTCTCAGAGCAGGAAGCTTCTGGCGTGCAGACCATCATCCTGCTATGGGTAAGCCAGGGGGCCTTGTTGAGCAGGGGCATCCTGGGCAGGGCGGCCATGAATGAACCCAGGATGTGCAGGGCCAGGGTCACTCCGGGCCTGCACACACTTTTTTTAGTATATGTGCTGCCAGAGCGAACCCAAGGGCCTTGCACACACTGGAGCTGAAACTTGGGTTCCTGGGACTCCACAGGCAACTCCCACCCTCATCCCAGGCACACTCTCTGCGTGTCCCTCCCTCCCCAGGACTGGGGGCTCCAGCTTCAACTCTGTCAAGTGATCATGTTGCTCTGGGCAAGGGGAGCCCGCTGATGGCGTAGAATAAATTTGCCATGTTTTGTAGAGCGTGCAGAAGCATGTTTTGGGGGGTTTAATCTTCTTAATAAATCGCTCTCAGATTGTGCACGATTAAACCCCTGGAAAATTCATGAGCACGCTGGGACTAGAGACCTCATCGGGAAGGTTTGACATGAGCAATACAATAAACACAGCTTTTAAATTGGGTCAGGGAAGCCTCGGAGGCCCAGTGAGAGGACACCCCTGAGGCCCTCCCCCGGCCTATGAACTAATCATGCACACAAAGAGGGCCTTGTACACTGTCTCCGGCTGGTTGGGGTTGTGTCTTTGCCTGCTGACTGTCCCCACCCTCCCCAACCTACCTCTGCTGCCGACAAAGCGCCTGGTGAGGAGGCATTTCACTTCTGTGCTTTGTTACCCTTGCCTCTCTGGCAAGGTGGGTATACATTTCAGCAAGAGAGATGTAGGTTAGATAGGGGGAAGAACTTCCTGACTGCCTGTGGGGTGGTATGAAATCCTGGAATCGGCTGCTCAGAGAAGTCGAGGAGACTCTTTTCAGTAGGCATTCAGGACCTGGCAGGCTGTCCCCTTCTGTGGGACTCTCGGGCCACTGCCCTGTGACATCAGTGACCAGGACAGATATGGCCCCAGTGGGGGCCAGCCTCGGGAGCTGGCCTCATTCAGGACCGTTTGGGGAAATTGGCACCCTCCAGCCTAAGAGGCCCAGCTGATGGGACACAAGGCCAGTGTCCTCTAAGCCCAAACCCTCACTGCAGTCTATCCCTGTGACATTTGGAAGAGGGAGGTCAGTTAGACCTCTGCTCTGGGGCCCAGGCTGCTGGTAAATCTCAGTGGCTTCACCTCGTGTCCCCTGCCTTCTGCCTGTCGGAATCCTGTTCAAAGGCCTGGGCCAGATGCCGTCTCCTCTGGAAAGCCTTCCTTGATTTCCCCCTGCCCTGTAAATCAGTATCAGTTATCCGTTCTCTTGTGCTTCCTCTGCCTCTTATCTGAGCATCCCTGTGTCCCAACGGACTGTCAGCTCTCCAAAGACAGGGACTGTCTTGGCGGCCTCTTGGGACCACATAGTATCCCTTCCTGTGCCACACCAGGACTTGTATGCATTTTCAAATACCAGCTCTTGGGACGTGTCTTCCTGCACCCCAGGGTGGGTGACAAAAAGCCTGGCTTCCTAATGACACTCAGGGGAGTCCTGGGCTCCTGACACAGGAGTAGAGCAGGGGTGGGCAAGTGCAGAGGCCGAGGCCAGGCATGGCCACTGCTGGCCCTGCCTTCACCTTCTCAGTGTTTCACATCTTATTCTTTTTTCCCTGGACCTGCTAACGTTGTCTCGTTCTGCAGGTATTGGGCGTGGGTGTAAAGTGGCCATGGAGCATACACGAGTGCCCCACCCTGAGCCACCATGGCCCTGGCGTCCCCTGGTGCACAGAAAGCAGCCACGTCCCAGCACAAGCTTGGGCAGGTGCCGCCCAGGTGAGCAGTTTGGAAGCGGTGACGTGCAGGTCTGAGGCTGTACGCACCATCAGCACCCAAGAGGAAGGAGCTCCGTCCTGCCTGGGTGGGAACCACTGTCTGGGGAGAGCAGGAGGACCCCAAGGGAACAGCGGGGTCCCGATGGCCCAGCCTCAGGTCCAGGTGGCGACAGGAGAAGACGAGGACAGCCCCATGATCCTTCTGCTGCATTCACTCTGGCTGGGCTGGGGGGTGCTGTTCCTTACCTCCACCCTCACCGAGGCTGGGCAGCTCTCTGCTGAGTCTCGGAGACCCCCCAGCCCCCTGGACTAAGACAGCCAGCATCAGGCTCTGGCATGTTAGTGGCCCTGTGCGTGCGTGTGTGTGCGTGAGTGTGTGTGTGAGTGTTTGTGTGTGTGTGCGCGCGCACCCAAGGCAGGCCGGGATGGTGACTGTGGCTGGCTGCAGTCAGGCCTTGCAGTGGCGCTGGCCAGATGCAGGCAGTCAGTGCCTTGGGAGGTCGGCAGGTGGAGGGAGAGAGCTGCGAGACCTGGGGGTCAAGGAGGCCCTGGGCCGTTCATTAGATGGCACTAATTCAGGGCCTAAAAATAATCCTGGGCACCAAGTAGCACTTCAGGATTTTCCAAGCTCTTTCAGATCTACAAACTCTTCAGCCTTCAATAGCCTGCAAGGAAGTGAGTTCTGCCTTTATTTTACCACTAGGGAACATTGAGTTCTAGAGCGAATTTGTGAAGTGTTCAAGGGTAGCTGGCTGTAGAATCTAGACAGGAAGTCTGGTCTCTCTGAGACCAGCTTGGGACTGCTCCTGTGGATGTCCTGTGTGCTGGCCGTGCCGGGCCTGGGCACACGGAGTTGCTGTCCTGTCCTCTCCTTTCGGCACCCTTCTCCTCTGCAGGCAAAGCCGTCTCCCAAGAAAGAGGTCAGGATGAGGAGGAGCAGACATGAAGGAAGACAGCTCAGATGACTGATGCAGGCAGCGGGACATTCATGGGGTCTGCATGTAGTGGGCTTTGGAGGTGGGCCTTGGAGAGGAAAGAGACAGCGTGGGGTTCAGGGTCGGAGGCTGTCCTGTGCGTGAAGACAAGACTGTGAGAAGCAGGTTTAGCCCAGCCAGCTTGCACAGCCCGGTGTGTGCAGCCCCGGGCATCTCCTGCAGGGCCGGGCAGACATGCTGTACGGGAGAGGTGCATTTGAGAGCAAGGACGGTCCCTGTCCAGGAGTCTTTTGAGGTCACCAGCTCCCTAACTGCATCCCAGAGGCTTCCCCCAGCCCTGTCCCTCACTGTCCTCTTTCTCCTGGCCAGACCCCCGCGCCACCCACTCTTACCCTCCCTTTAGCATAAGATGGTAAAATGACCGAGAAGAGGAAAACAGTCCAAGGAAGAGAGGTGGTTGCCACGGAAACTGAAGTGGAACTGGAAACATTCAGGAGCGAGAGGGAGGAGGAGAGCAGACCTGGTGGCTGGCGTGGGGGAAGAGCGGGGCGGGGAAGGCCCGGCCCAGGCTGAGGGCGATGCCCTGTGCCTGACTCCCGCCAGGCCAGGCGGCGCTGGGAACTGCACTCCCGAGAGCCCCAGCCTGGTACCAGTCACTTGTGATCTGAGGGGCAGCCTCGTCCTGCTGGCCTGGAGCCCCGGGCCGTAGTTCTGTGCAGAGCAGCCAGAGCAACCGGCAGGTCCTTGCGTGACGGTGTCTGGATTCCACTGTTGCAACATGCAAGGATGACGTGACCCGGGACTG
Organism: Hystrix cristata; assembly: GCA_004026905.1. Classification (NCBI taxonomy): domain Eukaryota; kingdom Metazoa; phylum Chordata; class Mammalia; order Rodentia; family Hystricidae; genus Hystrix; species Hystrix cristata. Next base: position 9,847 of record PVJO010012790.1, on the reverse strand, counting down.
GACAGTCTGCATGGCAGATGCCCACGTGTTGCCTCATTCAAGCCTCATGACAGGCCTGCGAGGAAGGTCTTCGTAATCTGCAGAGCGTGGAGTTCACGCCCAGCGAGGGTAGGGCACTTTCCTCACATCACACAGCTGAGGACTCCCAGAGGTGGGACGGCAACTCCCAGACTGCTGGACCCTGGTGCCTGGAGCTCTCCCTGCCTCCTATATACCCTGTTTTTGAGTGGGTGGCTCTGCATGGAGCCTCCAGACCCTTCTCACCTGTCTATCCCCAGAGAGCCACCATTTGTTTCCTGTATAACCCTAGTGAAGTTGCTTCTCTCTGAGGCTTGGTTTTTCCATCTGTAAAATGGGTACAACAGTGCTTTGGCCTCTGCAAGTCATTGTTGAGGATGCAACAAGACAATTCAAGTCAAGCACTGGGCCTAGTGCCTGGCTCACAGATACCCTGAAAGTTTCTGCTGCTATGTTTGAACCTGCATCCCCCAGAGTATGCAGGGCCAGGAGGCACCCTTGCTGATTGGAGGAGGGACTGGAGTCTCTGGCCCTTCCCTAGAACTGGCTGCCCAGGTTCTTAGCCCAGGTTCTCGCTGGCGGAGGGGGGCAGTGAGAACAGCTAGGCTCCTGCCCGTTTAGCCCCTGAGCCCGAGACTCTGACCCACTCAAGGTTTGGGTCTGAAATGAACCCTAATTCCCCACTGGCTCGTGGGGCTGCTTCCGATTGAAGCCAAGCCTTCGATTTCTCCAGGGAGAGGCCCACTGAGCCAAATGCATTATTAAATGGCAGCAAGGCAGCATGCTGCATGTGAAAGATAATGGGGGAAATTTATTTGATGGGCCATAAATCACTGAATAAGAAGCACTGAAACCTGCGAGGAGGGGGATGAGGGGTAACTGGTCTGGGGGGGGCAGACAGAAGGCTCTGGCCTGGTTTTTCTGAGAGCCCGAGGGCTTTATGATGCCCAGAGGCCCGGGGATTGGAGGGGCTCTCAAGTATGTGCCTATGTATAGCGCCGTCCTGGGTACTCCACGGTGATACCCAGCTTCCTCCTAAATGGCAGCTGACACGTGACTGCCCCAAGTTCTGGGCACTAGGGTTACAAGCTAAGCCAGGCAGACCCTCAGCAAGAGCACAGTGTGCCGGGAGAGACAGGTGTGAGGCGATCACTGAAAGTGACTATATCATTGCGCAGTTCCACACATTCTGTGACAGAAGTAGGGAGCCTGGAGACATAGATGTGTGAGTGGGGTGGGGATGGGGGTTGGAGGGGGTGAGTTTGGGAAGAAAGTGGCTGGCTTTTCTGGAAAGGAAAAGTGAGGGTGAGCTGGCCAGGGGCTCAGAAGAGGTGAGCCAGTATGAGAGTCCAAAGGTCAGCAGACCTAGGATGGCTGGAACAGACAGCTAGCTGCCTTCCAAATCCCCACACTGTTTAACAAGACAGACCCTGGAGACAAGAGAGGTGGCAGGGGGTCAATTAGGCAGTGTGGGAGTCCCCAAAGCTCGAGATGGTGATCCCTGGCCCTGGGTGATTTTAGTAAAGATAGACGGAGGCCGGTAAAAAGACACAAGCTACAAGTTGAAACTCACAAGATTCAGAGCGTAGGAAGCCTGCTGTGCCCTGTGTCCCTGAGTGGGGAATGATGGGAGCAGAGAGGGCGGAGGGAGGGGTCTGGGGGAGGGGCTGGGGCAGGAAATGGAGTTAGGTAAAGTAGGAGCAGAGGGACATCCACTGCCCTGGGCTAGGACCCGAAGCCGAGGCCACCAGTCTTGTTGCTCCAGGACACCTTTTTGCAAATAGCTTGGTAGTCTTGGCCTTTGCAAAGGAGTTGGCATCAAGAGATGACCAGCAGGTTCCAGGCTGCGGGGAACTGAGCCCCTGCTGCTCATCGGCACGGTGCCTTGTAACTAGGGAGAGTCCTGGTGCCTACCTCTTAGAGCATTATAAAGACTCACTAGGCCAGGTGTGGTGGTGTGTGCCTGTAATCTCAGTCCTCCGGGAGGGTGAGGCAGGAGGACTGCAAGTTCCAGATCAGCTGCCATTCACCTCATTCTGTTTACTGGGGGGTCCAGCGGTGAACAGACTGTCTCAAAATAAAAAGATTTCAGAAAGGGCTGGGAATGTACCTCAGTGCGAAGGCCCTGGGTTCAACTTCCATTACTGCAAAAACCAAAAACAAAGAAAAACACTCACTGAATTACACTGCCTGGCAGCGAGTGGGCACTGTTTGGGGTGAGTGTGCGCATGTGAGCGTGGGCAAGGCTTTCCCTTTTCTGAGCCTTGGTTTCTCCTGCACGTCCATCTAAGCCCTTCAAGTGAAGGTTCTCTAAGCTCCCTCGTGCAATCTGTGCCCAGTTCCTGAGGAAGACCAGAGACAGGGCAAAGCTGGCAGTGTCCCTTTAGCTGGGACTGTGTCCCTCAGCCCTGTAAGGGGACACCATGCCTGTCGGAGCTGTAAGGGGATCTTTAATCAGCCCAAGACCTGGCGGAGTCAGAGGGCACAGAGATAGACAAAGGGTACCAGTCAGAGCCGCTGCCCGGCCTGAGCTGATCTTCTGGGCCCCAGAATCCGGACCCTATCTAGGGAGTCTGGGGAGAGACCAGTAGCTGAGGGATGCAGACTGCACCCTGGGCCTCAGTTTCTCCATTTTTGCTTTGAGGCTTATCATCTCTGCCTGCCTGCACTCCACGGGTGCTGGGAAAGCAAACAGGCTGCAGATTGGGAATGGCAGACCCATGCCTCTGTTGGGAGGCCCCACAGACCTTAAGGGAGCACCGGGGGGCCAGTGCTGCTTGGTGTGGCCCACGGACCACCTGCTTTAAAATCACCTCTTGAGCCAGGCGGGGCAGTGCCCACTTCTAATCCCAGCTACTCTGGAGGTTGAAGCAGGAAGATCCCAAGTTCGAGGCCAGCCTGGGTAACTTGGGGCATTACTCTCTCTCAAAAAAAAATTTAGAAAAGAACGGATGTTCGGGATGTAGCTCAGTATTCCCTGGATTCAACCCCCTGTACCAAAACAAAAAAGAAAAAGAGAGAGAAAGAGAGAGAGAAGGAGAAAGAAAGAAGGAATGATCACCTTCGGGTCCACTTCCAGCTATGTAAAAATGCAGGTTACTGGGCTCTTCCCTGGATTGGCCAAACTCAACTCTCCAAAATGTGCCTGAGCATCAGCATTTTAATGCATTTTCAGGTCTGAGGTACCTTAAAGTCTGAGAACTAACTTCTGGGCTATCCCCTTCTTTGCACGGGCGGGGGGGCAGGAACCTGGAGGGGGTGGGGGCACTCGCCCAAGGTGCTCAGCAGACTGAGACTCAGTGCCGCGCCACCCTGGAGTCCTCCCTGGCACAGCCCCTGGAGGCCTTGCACCTGTGGGCTGAGACTCCCCAGCCCGACCCGTGCTCCTGGCAGTGGATTTTGTCCTAGGGTGTTTCAGCCCAGCAGGGGGAGCACTGGCCACACCTGCTGCTGGGGCCTGGGTGGGAAGGGGGGACTGGAAGCCCTGTTAGTGGCTGAGTGTGACGGGGTACCTGGAGGACACAATAAACTCGAGGTCAGAGAAAGCCTGTCCGAAACTACTTTCCAGTTTCTGAGGCACAGGCTACAGGGAAGAGGAGAGGGTCATGGTGCCCAGGGGGCTGTGTCCTTGCCTTTGCAACTCGGGCTGCCTACCCCTACCCCAGGGTCTTCTGGGCCTAGGACCATTTCAGGGCCCTCACCCATGTCTTCTAGGCTTTCAAACATGGGTCAGTCAGAGATTGATCCTGCAACCCCGCCATTACAGTCAGGAAGCACATGGGGTGGGCCAGGACCCCAAACTCCAGTCCCAGGTTCCCTACTGGCTTCTTACCATGTCTGCAATAGCCTTCCTTACTGCTGGGACCTGAGGGAGGGCTCCGGGTGCCCAAATGAGCCTGGGAAGGTCTGGAGCCCTCTGGTTTGAGGGCGGGCTGACCACCTGGTCTCTCAAGAAGTCCTTCTGCAATTCTAGTAGTGGGAAATAAGCTTCACTTTCAACCTTTCCAGGATAATGGACTGGTCTGGTAGTGAGTTCCCCATCACCAGAGGTATGCCAGAAGAGGCTGAGCAAATTTTGCTTCCTCTTATGCCTTTGTGGTCTTAGACCATCCCCCCTTCATATTCCATCTGTCTGTGTTAATCATTAATCACCAGAAGAGCTTCATCTAGGGGAATGGGCAAGTCCCTCGTGACTGGGGGTGCTGAATTCCAGGATGACCTTCAACTTGTTTTCCTTGGCCCCAAACTTTCAGCTACTTCCTGTTTGAGCAGGCACAGAAATTGTAGGGCCCCAGCCCTTCCTCCTCCTCTGGTAGAATTTTCAGACAAATTGCTGTTCCCAGGGTGGGGCTAGGACCTCACTGTCCTCACTTTCCAGGGAAGGGTGAAGGTGAAGGTGAAGGGGGCAGAAGGTGCATTTGATTCCCACCTACATGGCCTTAGGGTGCCAGCTGTGGGGTGGGTGGGATCCCCGGGAGGAGAATGGGGCTCCAGCAGTGCTTGCCCCTCCTCTGACACCTACTGTGGCCCCCGTTTATATCTTGCCTGAGCACAGAATCTCTGAGTGTCGTGGTCAAGGATCCTGAAAGAGCACCCAGGCCAGCCCCATTTTATAGGAGGGGAGGCTGGGGCTGTGAATGGGGTGGGGGGATTCGTTCAAAGGCAAACGGCAAACAAAGGCATTTATGCATCCATTCGTTTATTCACGGAGTAGCGACTTCTGCACAGACTTGGGACTGGCTCTTGGCCTTCTGACCAGCCCAGGCTGCCACGTGAGCACGAGGAGCATTTGCTTGCCTTCAACACGTCACACGGGGAAAGCCCAGGTCCAGAGGGGCAAAGCCACTTGCCCGTGATCCCACAGCTGCCCTTCTTGAGGAAAGAATGGAGACTCGGAGCCCAGCCGTTCGCCTCATTCTGTGTACTGCGGCCCAGCTGTGAATAGACTAGCAAGGCTCCTGCCCTCATGCAAGTTTGGGGGAGACAGTGTAGGAACATCTGAATACACAGATAAGAAGGTCTCAGGAGGGATGATAAGCTGAAGAAAACAAAGCAGGGCAGTGGGATACCTGGGGAGATGGGGCAAAGGTACCTAAGAAAAGTTCCCAGGGAGGGCCTGGGAACATGTGGTGTTTGTGTAAGGCCTGATCCGGGGTTAGTGCGAATGAGGGGAAGGAAGCAGAAAGTCAAAGCCCCTAAGCAGCAGCACATTTGGCCTGCTGAAGCTGGAAAATATTCAGCTGAGGCTTGAGCTGGCTTAGCCGGTGCACTGCTCTGCACAGAAGCTGCCACCAGGCTCTTTGAAGAATGTAGATTGCTAGCTGGGTGGCGTGGTGGCACGTGTCTGTAATCCGAGCACTCATGAGGCTGAGGCAGGAGAATCCCAAGTTTGAGCGCATCCTGGGCAACTTAGTGATCCTGTTTTAAGAAAGAAAAACAGGGCTGGGGATATAGCTTAGTGGTAAGGCCCTGGGTTCAAGTCTCAACATTGTTAAACAAAACAAAAGATTCCTTGGTTTTGTACCTCCAAGATTTGGATTGGGGGTGCTGGGAGCGTGTCTGAAAGTACCAGCCGAGCCCCATACCTGTGGCCTGCCTTGAGGAGCCAGTCCTGCCTTTCACAGGTGCATAGTGAGGATCAGAGAGGGGCTGAGACTGTGCCAGGTTGCCATGCCACAAAGAGACAGAACAAAGCCTCGATCTCAGATCACCTGCCTGGGGCCGTCCTTACCACTCCCCTACTCTGCTTCTAGAGGGGCTGCCAGTGCCTCCCCCCGGCTTGGATCTACCTCCCCATCTCCTGTTCTGGATCGCACCCTTTATACCGTAGACAGCCTGCTCCCCTGTCCCTACCTCATCCTTTGCTCTGGCCTCACAGCTCTGTGTTCTGTGCCTGATACATGCTTTGCTGGCTTCTACCACAGGACCTTTGCTCATGCCATCTCCCTCTCTAGGAATATACTCTGCTGTCCACTCAGTTAACTCCTACTCAGCCTTCCAGAGCAAGGCCAGTGACTCCTCCCCCAGCTGGTCTTCCAGAACTTCTCCCCACTCCCAATTCTCTGCACACCAGGTAGGCTCAGCCACTTTTTTTGTAATATAGGCACCATCTCTCCCATTCAGTCTTGGGACTGCTCTGGACCAGGAACTGAACTGACCTGTGATTGAGAACAGAAACAGCCCGACAGACAGACCCCGGCCAGCATATACCCAGATGCCCTTTGACGCTCCCATAGCACCCACAACCCGAATACTGGTTGGCCCCTCCTTCACTTGCGCGAATGGATGCACAGAGAGGTGAAGCCACTGATTTGCAGTCACGCAGGTGAGAAGACCTGGATCCTCACTCCAGACCTGTCCCCTGTCAGCTCCTTGTCTGCATGGTGGCTTCCGAGGAGCTGGTTCAGCTGTCCTCCTCCGAGGCCCTGCAGGGACTGAGGGAGGCTCCTCCCCCTGGAATCCAGGCCAGTGCCAGTCACAAAACGGTCCACAGATGACCAGGCAGGCCTGCCTGCGGAGGGAGGGGCCTCTCTGACTTCACACTGGGACCATATGCCACCTCTCCTGGCCACCCAGTGGGTGTGGAGCCATCTGGGCCCATCACTGGACGGGGAGGAAGATGCCCAGAGACCCTGACCCTCAGCTTCAGCCTGGCCAGGAGAAGGTGGAGAGTGGGGGATGGCCTGGCCGGGGCTCTGGGTCCACCTGGAGCTTGGCAGTCTTTCTGGGTCAGGGCAGGGAGAGGAAGTACAGGGAGAGAGTGGCTCCAGGCCTGGCCATCTGGGCTGAAATGCAAGCTGCTGGGGAGGGGGGCGCGAGAAAGGATCAGGTGGGGGCTGCAGAGTGGATCCCAGCCTCCCCTGGGCCACAGGATGGGAGCCCTGAGCGTGGGGCGGTGGACATTCTGGGAGGGGAGGTCTGGGCCACCGAAGGGAGAGCTGGCCTAGGCAGCTGCATCCATGTCCTCAGGTGGAGCCCCAGCCTGCCCCACCCCCACAGATGGCCTTCGGGGTCCTTTCCTCCAGTCTTCAGTGAGTGATGCTGCCCCCCAACTGCTCTGCTCTGCCTAGGGCAGGGGGGCAGGCACCCCTCAGAGAAATGGGAATGACCCAGAGTCCCTGCTTGCCATGAGTTAGGCTGGTCCTCCAGACAAGGGCTGTCCTGTCGGGCCTCTGTCCCCACAGCCATCGAGTACTCTCACTGTTCTGTTTACCTCTGATGTTCCAGGGTTTTATGGCACACTGTTGACATGTAAGAGGGACAGTCATCCTCTCCTCTGGCCTTCTGGAGGACAGGAAGGGGCAACATAGGTGGTTTGGGGCCTGGGGGACATTTGTAGATCCTGATGGAGTCTAGCAGAGCTGCCTCCTCTCCACTTAGCATGTGGAAACTGGGGCCCAGAGATACCCACACTGATCCCCACCCTGCCACCCACTTATTTACCTTCCACCCCTTAGAGCCGTGGCCTCTCCCCTCGGCTCCACCCCGCCAGCCCAGGGTCAGGTGGCTTGTTTTAAAAAGCACTCTACACTCCGCAACGTGCTTTGTGTGTGTACGTGTTCCAGTACATGCCTGACTGGTGCCCCAGTTCTACCCGTGTCGAGAGGGGCAGAGCCATTCAAGCCTGGGGTCATGTTGGCCCTGCCTTGGCCATTTTCTGCAAAGGATGTCATTACATTTGTGGGTGGTTTTGGGAGGAGGGAGTTGGAGGTTGTGGGTGATTGGCTGGCCTCAATTGCTTGAGTGTGACCTCACTGGGCCGGCCTGAGCCCTCTACCACGTGAGGTGAGCCGAGCTCCAGCCTCCCCCACCTCCCCAGTGAGATCCGGCTGCTGGTCCAGCCTCATTCTGGGATAGACTGTGGATGCAGGAAGCTGTCATTGCCTGCCAGACAGGCCACCTCCTGGGGCAGAGGCCATGACCTTAACCATGAGTGTGCAGCACCCCCATTCACACGCTTTCCCGGGGCTGTGTAGACTCCGAGATGGAGACTGGCCTGGGAGGCGGATGTGTGCAGGGCTGCCTCGCTGGGGACTTCCCCTGGTCACTGCCACCCACCCTCGTCCAGACAGGAAACCTGACAGGTTTGAGCCCTCCGGACACCCATTGTGTGGGCTGGTTTCCCCTGTCAGGTCCCCCCAACCTCCTCCTGTCCTTTGACAAAGCCGCTTCTTAGGGGAAGTTCTAGACTGTTGCCTCTCCCCCATCCCTGTATTGAGTCCTCCTCAGCCTTAGGACCTGCCCCCTTTCTTGTGCCCTGGGTTCAAATCCTAATTTCCGGTGCAAGCTCGGTGACGTTAGGGAACTTATCCTCTCTGTGTCTCCAATATTTTTGGAAACAGAAAGAACCACCTGCCTACTAGAGCTGTCGTGAAATTAAATGAGATAATGTGCGTGGCGAATGCTGGGAGCAGGATCTGGCCCATGGAGTGTGCAAGAGGCAGTTCAGCTCCCGCTGTTAGCATTAAATCCACCCTCCACAGGCAAACAAGCCCCAGGTCAAGCTCTTGACCCTGCTGGGTGCAGCAGTCCAGGATTTCTGTGGCTCTTCCATGTGTGGGCATCTCTCCTCCCTGGGTGAGTCTAGTGTCTACTAAGATACCTAGCTGTTGATGGGGCTGTTTCTGTCCTGCACAAAATGGTCCCTTGCTGAAGGCCAAGCCCTGTGCTCCGTGCACGGCTGAGGAAATGGATGATCTGCCTAACACCTGAGGGAAAACAGCTTTATGGGCAATTTAAGGCTTTTCAAAGGGAATTTTGGCCATATGCTTTTTTTCCTTCTTCCCTGCCAGCTTCAAACCTGACAGCCCAGTAAGACTCAGGACTACATGGTACCCTCCTTATTTGGCCCTGGCCTGGCCCACAGTATACTAAAATTTCAGCCTAGTTTAAAAGCCACCCCCTCTTCCCATCACAGGGTAATTCTCCTGATTGCTGTTGGTTTTCTGCCCAGAGGGGAATTCTTTGGGTTGATCCCTCCCTGGTTTCCCCTAGAGTTTTGGGGCAGCTGCTCTAGCAACTGGCAAAGGTAGAGGTGGGGAAGAGCTTTTGGAGCCTAGGGCAGGGGCTGGGTAGAGTGGCTGCTGTGGAACGGAGTGTGGTCCCCTGGGAGTCTACCTTCAAAGACTTTTGAGGGTGGCGGGTAAAGGAGGTGGGGTGAGATCTGATTTACCAGCGCCTGTTCCCTGCCTGGCAGTTACTAAACACGCACATTCCAGGGCCCTTCTAGACCCTCTAAATCAAGCATCTTGGGAGAAACTCAGCACCATGCCAGTTTCATGAGCTGGGGTGTCTTGGAGGATGCATCCTTGACCCCTGTCCAAAGCAGCCCAAGGAAAGCTGGGAGCTGGGTCTACCTTGGGAGCCCCTCTGGAGGTGGGAGAGGTGGGAGAACAAGCCCGCTTAGCCCGCAGGCCCACCGAGGCTCACAGATCAACTTAGCAGGGCTCAGGGAAGCTGATTCTGTCTGGGGCAATCCGGGAGGGGGCTTTCTCCGTGCGTGGGAGGGGGGTCTGTCTGTCAGTCACCGGCTACAGTTTCAGGAACCCCTCCCCCAGCTTCAGCTGTCTCCTGCTGCGGAGCTGCTCCTGTTCTTCGGAGGAGGCCACAGGGGTTCCTGTTCTGGGGAGGAGCTGGCACGGCGCAAGGCGGTGGTGTGCTCCACAGCAGGATTGATTCCAGATGCTCTGCAGGGGCACGTGGGGAGCGGCCTTTGTCTGCCTGCCTGCTCCAGGGTCCTCGGCCAGGAAGAGGGACAGGGCACCGCAGCTCCTCTCCTCTCTTAGCTCCTCCCCTTCCCCTTTCTGCTCAGCACCCAGCCCTCCTCTTC
>PVJO010012789.1:0-54134 GCA_004026905.1 Hystrix cristata | reverse complement strand
CACTGGATTTTTTTTATAGATTGCTAGATTCAGTTGTGGGCATGACTGATGATTATGAAATGTTTTGACTCATAAATTACAAAGTATGTTTTGAAAATTCATCTGTAAAGAAATAAAAATTTTTTAAAATGTTTTTCATTGATGTCTAACTGAATTGCACTTTAATCAGGGAAGTGGTCTTTGTGAGTCCTGTTACTAATTTGCAGAGGCTTACTTTATGGCCTAGCATCTGGTCACTTTGGTAAATATTTGATGTGTTCCCAGAAAAAATTGTAGTCTTTACTTATTGGGTATAATGGTCTCAGTGTTTCTTGGATAAGCTTGTTAATTACAGTGTTAAAAATCCTATAGATTTTACTGATTTCTTTTGTCAGCTTAATCCATCAATTACTGAGACCTGTCTTACCATTTTCCATTATGATGGAATTTGTCTCCCTCGTCCATAGCTGTCAATTGTTTAGATGGTATAATTTTGATATAATTAACTATGTGCACAGAAAATTAGAATTATTTTATTTCTGATGAATCTTTAATAATAATGAAAGTTGGTTTTCTTAGTTCTATTGTTCCTTTGTTTCAAAATATATTTTATACAATATTTATAATGTAATACCAGATTTCTTTTGGTTCATATTTGCCACATATCTTCTTTTGTACCATTTAAAATAAACTTTCTGTGTCTATATGTATTAAAAGTATTTAAAAATGACTTGTAGCTGGATTTTTAAAGAACTTAGTAAAATGCCTTTTTAAAAAAAAGCAGAAAAGCTTACATCTTTCTATAATTACTTATATATTTGGACTTATTTCTACATCTTAATATTTACTTTCTATTTTTGATATTTTAAAAATTTTGTATTTTGGGTTCTTTTTGCCTTCACTTCGATTATTTTATTGCTTTTTATGACTTACTTTTCTCATTGTTTATTACTATGCTTTACTTTTTTTTAGAAATTATACTCTATATATTTGTTTTTAATGCTTATCCTAGATGGTTTCATAGGCCTATTTAAGTAACCAAAGCCGGAAATTGGTCAGTATCTTTACCTACTATTTGAAATATACTGAGATAGTAAAATGCTTTAAGTTTGATTTTAAAAAGTTCAGCTAAATTTTATTCTCTTTCTGTGTAATATTTTCTCTAATCTGTATTTTTAATGCTAAATTTCATACATTCTTATTATTTTAAACACATTGTTTTATATATTTACCAAATCACTACCTACTATTTCCTTTTTGCATCTCAGAACATTTATGGTAATTTTCTTTGAGTAAAGTAGTAGTTCAGGGTTTTTCTAAAATGAGAATTCATGGTAAACGTTTATTTTGTTTTTGGCTAGAAAAGAACATTTGATTATTATTCTTGAAAGATAGCTTTGCTTCTATGTGATTGTAGGTTGATATTATTTCTATACATTAAATAATCTTTGGTCTTATTTTCTATTGCAGCTATCTGTTTAAAATCATTCCTTTATCTCAGGCCCCTGTAAATATCATATGTGTGTTTTAGGGCTCTACAATTTCATGAAAAACGTTTAATGACTAATTATATAGATATACATTATATATGTTTTTTTTCTTTAAAGAAATCAGTGAGTTTCTGTGATCTTAGGTGTTGTGTCTTTCTATAGTTCAGGAAGTTATTTGATTTGTTTCTCTTGTTATTGCCTTATTTGGATTATTTTCTGCCCTATCTATTTGGTTCCTGGCATATGTTAGACTAGTGATGGCAAACCTTTTAGAACTTTCGATGACATAAACAACCCACTACGGTGTGTGTACGGGTTTGCACGGCTGTATTATACCTTCTCAGTCCTTCTAACCTCTTTCGTATTTTCCGTATATTTGTATCTTTAGGCTACTTTCAAGATAATTTCTTTATATCTATCTCCTAGATCATTAAAAGTTTCTTCAGTTGTATCTAATTTTTTCTTCAATCTGTTCACTAAGTTTTACATTTTAGCTATTTTATTTGCTTTTCTAAAAATTACTTTCACTTATTTTAAATTTTATTGTCTAATTTTATACTTTCTTGTCCCTGCTCATATTTTCAATAAATAGCTTATTTACTGAAACATATGGAAATTAATCATTTCACATCTTCTTTCTGATAAGTTCCAATATCCAAAATCTGTGTTAGAATCTTGGTTTTGCTGGCTCTCACTGACTTCAGTCTTTTGCTCTCATATTTCCTGATTTTCTACTATGAGCTTATGTGCCCCAGGACTTGAGCTTGTGAATTCTCTGAGGCCTGGGTATGACTGCGTTCTCCTGGAAAGCATTTCTGTTACTTTTTCCATTCACCTGATGCTACTGCCATTCTGATATCCTTACAAATCTTTGTTGACCGCGTAGGTAGAAGGAATATAGGCTGCAATATGGACTGTAAGAGTGTAATTGTGCTTCCTAATCAGGGAGCCTCAGAGAGGTGTGTTTACTTGCCCGCCTTTCCACTTGGTAGATTTCATTCTTATTTGTCTTGTGGGGTTATTATTAATTCCATGCAGAGATCTCCTATTCAGCATTTCATCCAGGTTAGTCTTGGGTTTCATTCCCTATTTCTGTGTTCTGCACTGTCGATGAAACAGTGGAAAATTACCGAGGTTGAGCAGAGATGTTTCCTGGGGCAAGGCTGGCTCTGGCCTTTTATTATTTCCCAGGTGTCTTCTTCTTCCCTTGTTTTCAGCCTTTAAGTATTCTTTGATTTCTTATTTTCTCAGGAAATCATTTGAAAGATGTTGTTACTTCATGAGTAACTTTTAAACTGTATTTGTAGGTGGTACTTGGAAACTGGTTTCTGACACAGTGAAGAATCATACCCCCACTTCCTTGCGCCCTGATGGGAGACTTCAGTCAGGAGCCCAGTAGAATTTACTGTAAAGTAGGTATAGACAGAGTTATGCCTTCAAGTGAGAAGGCAGGCAGTGCCATGGAGGCATCGGCTCTGAGTGCGACTTTGGATACATTTTTATGCATCCAAGAATTTCTCTTGGGGTCTAGGGAACTGGGGTAATGATGGTGCTCATCACTATTTTACTTAGAAGTTTCTTAGGAATTGCAGAATGTCTTTCTGTCCTTTTCAGATGGTCAGTGTTTCCTCAGGGGCTTTCGTCATGTAAGAAACTTACAAAAGATAAATTCTTAATATAAACCAGGTCCCAGCCCAAGGCAAGAGGGTCCTTAAGGAACATTTCCCTTCCCAATAGCATCAAGTTGTAGTCTGTGGCAGCCGGGAATGCGGTTGCCTTGTTCTGGGGTTAGATGGCCAGGCGGCCAGGTAGCTGAAGGAAAGTGCACAATGCGTGACCTTCAGATTCGCTGTGCTCTGTGGGATCACTCTGGGTCCCAGACCTAAGGAATCATTATAAATGTATTGTCCATTGACATCTTTGTTTCTTTATTTAAGTGGCCCTGCAACACATTTTGGATCTGCACTTTTTATCCATTGGGCCTGCTGGAATCGCAACTTCTTTTCAGAACATTTTGGGAAAGGCAGCTCTACGGCCAGTGGCCATAGGTGTCGCTCTGACACATCGCATCACATCTACTATGTGATGATAGAGATAGAGCATTCGCTTATTGACTGATACTCTCGATATTCTTGAAAGTCAACTGAGTAGTATTACAGATTTTTATTCAAGTAGAGCAAACTGAACACAAGGACATTAAAAGGTTGCAGGGATGATATATAAACATTAGAGATGAGATCATGGCCTCAGTTCAAGTTGCTTAATCTAGTTTGTATATTTGGTTGCTTTGGGTTTTAATTTTATGTGTGAAATTATGAGGTAACATGTTTTTTGAATACACTTATTTATAGTTCATCAGAGCAAAGATCTGGCAGGTCATTTCCAACTATAACTGTATTTAGTTGATACGGACCATCAAAGTCCCTGGAAAATCAATCTTTTTCACAGGACTCAATGGTCCACAAAAATCTAAGATCTCACAGTGCAAATTCTCAAATTCAAAGCTTTAATGCCAGTTTGATACCATGGTTGTTGCTTTGGAGAGTTTTATTTTGTTTACTAAACAAAAAACAGTGAATGTTGAATGGAGAGGGGAAATCAGCAGCAGGTGCATTTGCACTGCAAATAGAGAAGGTTGTTCTGCAGTGAGTGGGCTGCCACTGCTGCCTTATTACCGTGAGTGGGATGTTAATGTCCTTTCCCCTCGAGGGAGCTCGCTCTTGCCCTTGTTTACCCTCCTTAGGTTAATTATTTTTGTATGGGAATTTACAATAGATTTCTCAAGCAGCTCTGGGGCAGACCCAGCTGTGGACAGATTCCCAGAGAACTCTAAAACTCTTTCATAATACCAGAGTAATGGCCAGGGTATTTTCTACATGGAAAACATTGTTTTTTCTACTGTCACGGCCGTAGAAATACTCATTAACCTTTACATTTACATGTGGCATTGTTTGAGCTTATATAGCTACCACCGTTATTCTTTTATTCATATGTGTAGCCCTAAAATCTTTTTCGAAAATAGTAGGAAGAAATTATAGGGAAGATCATTACTGTGGAAGTATAATTTCCATTTCATGGTAATGTTAAATAAAGAAATTTTTATACTATCTGCAAATGTTAACTCCATTAGTGCCATGGCACAATTTTAAGATTGCTATTTTCTTTTTTTTTTTAAATTTTGTTTAATGGTACGTTTTAGATGTACATAGTGATAACATTCATCATAGGGGATTTGTACCTGTACATGATATATCTCGTTGCTTTTTTTCTCATTCCCCTCCCCTCCCATCACCCCTCCTCCCTCCTTATTTACAAAACTTTGTTTTCATTTTTTCCTTCCATTTCTTATTTCTCTTGTCCCTCTGTTCCTTTCCCCCTCTATAGATGAATGGAAAATCTGAGAGAGGAGAAAATGGGTGGAGAGTAAGGAAATATCACCGTACTGTGACACACACAATCTTGTTTCTCATTCTAGTTCTGCAATATGTTAAAGATGTGATCTCAAATAAATTACTTAACCTCTTTAAGCTTAGATTATTCATTCCTAAAAATGGGATAATACTGATCATGTGGTACTTAAGAGCATGAATTTAGGGAAGCTACATTAATTTGAGTGCTGAATTCGCTACCAACCAACCATCTAGATATGAGCGAGTCGCTTAGACTTTCTATGACTCAGTGTTTATGTCTATCAAATGCAAATAGCAGGTGTTGACAAAGCGCGTCATCTCAAATTGTGTTTTCTGCTTCCTCCAGTCCCTTGCTACGGCCACTTGGATTCTTAAACTCAGGTTCCTTTGCTTGCCACTGACCAAATCAAGGGATTTGGTCATATACTTATTTTGGTAAAATAAGAAAAAAAAAAAAAGAAAAAGGTTGGATTCAAAGCTAGCTCCAAGGAGATGTAGGGACCCATTCACCTCAAATCACCATCTCCCTTTGTACAGATGTGTTAGAGTCTTTTACAGCAAGGAACAGTGGAGGAGGGAATACGACGAGTCGATGGCTAATTTCAGGCTTGTGTCATCCCTTGCTGGACCCAGACCTCTGCCTTCCTTGCTGAGGAAAGTAAATTGGAGTTTGACTTCTCGGCTCCAGCATCCGTGTATTCTGTCGTTCATCTGGCTGAGGAGAGGTGGGGTGGCCACATGTGCGTCAGCCCTGAGGAAGTCTGGAGAAGCCTCTTGTCTCTAAGGAAATCAACCAAACTAAAAGTTGCATTTTGTGGTGCCTGTTAAAGTAATTATCATCCATGTGACATTTCAAGCTATAACCTTAACCTCACAAAACAGCCAGGGATTCTTTTTAGAAACCATGAAAAATCATACTGTGCCTTTCCTCTCAATGCTTCAATGGTTTTTTTTTCTTTTGAAAGAAAAAACTAAAATCTTTAGATCACTCGCAAGACTCTCCAAGGTTTGGCCACCGACCGTCTCCCGGCTCCTTTCCCTTGTTCTCAGCCACACTCAGGCTTACTTTCCGGTATCTGGTATCTGCATCGCACCTCGGAGGCGCGTCTCTGTGTGGCTACATACCTCCTCCTTCCTTCTTATGCAGACAGCTTCTCAAATGTCACGTGATCAGAGGAGCCTCCCTAGCCACCCTTTCTAACAGTACTCCCCCCAATCCTTTTTGTAATCTTTTTGTATACTTCATGAGATTAGAGATGAAAACATTTGCTCAGGTCTCATAGACAGTAAGTAGCAGGACTCATATTCACATCTGTCTGACTTGGAATCTGTTTTTGTGACCATTATGTCATACTATGGAAAGCCACACCGGTGTGTAAGCCTCTTAGCTTCTTGGAAAGTGTAAGAATTCTTTTAGGCCACAGTGCTATCAGTCCGGAGCTACCTGTGATACTGGGCAGGAGGGTTTTCCCTCAGGTTCTTATTTGCTTGAAAAATTGGATGGGCCAATTGAGGGCCATAGAAACTTTAAGTGACAAAAGA
The DNA here is from genome assembly GCA_004026905.1 of Hystrix cristata. Taxonomy (NCBI): domain Eukaryota; kingdom Metazoa; phylum Chordata; class Mammalia; order Rodentia; family Hystricidae; genus Hystrix; species Hystrix cristata. The sequence goes on along the minus strand of PVJO010012789.1, from coordinate 47,713 downwards.
AAAGGAAACTGGCTCCTCCAGGAGAATGAACTAGCTGCCTCTAGGTAGTTAGGGAGCCGAAAGGGGGGCACCGAGTTAAGGACTGAGTTGGAGAAGCGAGGGCCTGGAGTTAGAGAGCAAGAGGAGCAAGAGGGCGTGAGAGAGAGCTCCTGGCATCATTTCTATTTGTCCCATCTCAGCTCTCCTGAGAGTTTCCGGGTCGTGTGAGAAGAGGACATTTGGATTTTGCCACCCAGCTCTAGGCCACTCCCTTAGGGCACGACCTCTTCCTATCTAGCTCGAGCTACGCCCTACCCCACCTCAGTAACTGCTAGTAGGTCATAATAGAAAGCAGGCCCTGCTTACTCACTCATTATGTAATCGTACCTCTTGTCATTGAGTTGAACAAAGAGGAAACCAATTAAAGTTGTCTGCAAGTAGCCCCTATACACGAGGGTTCTTTATGTTCATGTATTTCTAATAGCTTCCCATTTCGGGCTATCAGAACATACATACAGGATGTATATTGAATAGGAAATAAGTGGTAAATGAATGAGCTTGTTGTAGAGTTAGTGAGTCAGGAGCTCTGCCTCTCTGCGCTAATAAAAGGAGGAATGAACTTTATTTACATGAAGGTTAATCTGTGAAGGAGCATGAAAAGTTGAGCTAAAATTAGCAAATTCTATTTCCTGTTCTACTTCTTCCTTCTCAGTTCTCTATTCCTCCTTGACATTGTCTATGAATAGATAACTCTGCTTGGATTTTTATGAATGACCCACTCCTTACACCGTAGGAAGCTTATGACTATAAATAAAGATTAACTTCAAAATTACATCAGCAATTCAAGCATCTTATGATGTACTAAAAAATAGATTAAAGTAATTATCATCAACGTGACATTTTAAGCTATACAAAAAATGATCACACTGTCATTTTGATAAATAGTACTGGTGTGACAGAATGTGTAGGTTTTAATTTTATTTTTAGGAGTTGCAGATCCACATTTATTTAGAAGCAGTCTGAGATGATACAGTAGGCATGTTGTGTGCCAGGGGAAAAAGTCATTATCATCTCTTCTAATAAAAATGCTGGCAGCAACCGCCCGATAGCCCTTCTCCTTAAGTAACTGATCTGTGGCTTCAACCAGGGTTGATTGATTATCGGCACTTAACTGTCCTATTAGACTGAAAGCTGTATTGAAAATGGTACCGAGATATTGTTATATGTGGGAGACAATGCCTGTCCCCATACATAGTCCTCATTCCAGGAAAAACCCAAGCAGCTTTCTTGAGAGCCTTCCTTAATGCGTTCTTGACCAAGACTAAAAATCACTTCTATTTGAATTTGTGCAGCACTTTTAATATTGACCTGAGTTCTGCCTGAAAAGATCTTGCTCCCATATTCTGAAAAGAAGGCGTGTGCATCCCCTTGGCACCAGGGAGTGAATTCTGTAATTAAAGACTCCAAGAAAAAGAGATTTCCCAGCATCCTGAATTTATAAATGACCAGACTGGGTAAAACAAGGTCACCCCACCTTTTGCTCAATCCTGGGGAGTCTGGCAGGGCAAGGACCACCAGGCCTCCCCCTCGGTGGGCTCTCCGGCCTTGGAATTGCCAAGCCATTTCCTGTTCCTTGCATCTTCCCTAGACATAACACGGCTTGAGGTGTATTGGGTGTGCTAACAGTTCTTAAGAAATACATAATTCATTTCACTGCATTCTTTCTTGGAAACGTGGTTAGCATTAAGCATGGAGGTTGGTTCCCTGGGAAATCGCCTCTCAGACGCTGAGATTTGCACATGGGCAGTTGAGTGTGGAGTTTGTTAGTGGGGTAGCCCAGATTCGGGCTGAGGAAAGCGTGACTGGGCAGAAGGAAAAAGCGAGCAGTGACCTAGTCACAAATGGCATCTCACTGGCTCTGCAGGCTTCTGTGGAGCTAAAAGGGACCTTCACGGATGTCCTGGGTGCAGACGGGGGATCAGCCTTTGATACTTGGTGATGTGCGATTATTGGATGCTAACTGTTCCTGGGAAAAAAGCGAGGGTGGGGAAGAGACAGTGTCCTTTATGGAGTTCAGTTTCTAGAAAGATCGTAACTGTCTGGCATCAGCTGCTAACGCATTTCAGAGGAGGGAGACGGGGCGGCACACCTCAGCTTCCACTCAAAGAAGCAGCTGCTAAATGAAGTTCCGAAAAGTAGGTACTTTGAACAGTATTATCTTGGTGGCGCAGCAGGGTAACACGGGAATAAACCCGAGGCCTTCAGACACGCTGCCCTCCCAACCCTTTTTGTTTTTTATTTTGACACAGGGTCTTGGTAAGTTGCTAAGTCTTCCAGGCTGGGCTCAAACTTGCAGTTCTCCTGCCTCAGCCTCCCAGAGTGCTGGGAATATAGGCATGTAAGTCCAACCTTATTGCAGGTGCAAGAAATGATGAAATACTAAAAACAACAACTATGGTTGGAAAGCCGGAGTGAGGATGAAAAGTAGTTCGTAGTGATATAGAGCAGGAATTTAAATTTTGTCATATCGCCACAATAGGCAGCAGCAGCAGCAGAATCGTAGTAGGTAGGAGCAACTTGGGAAAGTTTTTAACTTTCAAGACAAACCGTGCCATTGTCTGTTTTTCAGATGTGACGATCTTGTCTTTCCATGTCCATCTTACACCATGACCCCTTTCCTGCTGGTACCTATAAGTGTGTGTATAAAATGCATTTCTACTTTTGCTCGAGGGACTTCTTTTGTCTACAATGGCTTCTCCAGCCCTACAATTGTTGGGCAGTTATTTATCGCCAAATGAAGTTTGCACCAAGAGTCTCCCTTCCTCACAGTCTTCCTAATGGTGGGTAGAATTCATAGTATCCCCCTTTCTGTGTTCTGCTGTGGGAGTACAGAAGGCGTGCAGCTCCTTTGTCAAGAAGTAACTGCTCCTTTACTAAGAATTAACTTGTTCCTGGAGAACTTTGGTCGAGGAATGGTTGTAGAAGAGCCGCTGACCACGAGGTTGACACACTTGGGAGGAACAGGCCTCCGGTGTAAATAAGTTGTCTAGGAAAAAGGAAGTAGCCTAAGAAGCTGAGGTTAAAGATAAACTGAGTTAGTGATGCTAATCTCGTAGACAGTTTCTTGAGCATGTACTACGCATACATACTTCTACTCTACTCCTGCCTATAAAATCAACTCTGTAAGGAGTAAACTTGTTCCAGCTCTGAGTTGGATCCCAGAGAACTCGTGTCTCTGTCTTCATTACGCGCTCGATCTGGGTCCTCGCGCTCCGCTGTGGTGCTGGATCACAACATCTGCCCTATTGAATATCCACCCATTGCTTCTTTTTTTATTTTCTTAAATTTTATTTTGTATTAGTACATATTTGTCATACATATCGATCATATTCTTCACAGGGAATTTATGCCTGTACATAATGTGTCTTTATTTTCTCTGCCATCCATTCTCCTCTTCACCCTTCAATTCCTCCTCCTCTCCCCACTGATAGAAGTTTTGTTTCCATTTTTTCCTTCTATTTTCTTTTTTCCTTTTCCTTCCTTCCCTTCTCTTCCCCTGTCCCTTGTTCCTCTTCCTATCTGAACATTTTCTTTCTAATTTCCAGTATCTATCATCCATTTTGGTCCTGATTTATGCTTTTGGTTTCTCATATAAGAGAAACAATATGATATTTGAACATATGTGTCTGGTTTATTTCTCTTAAAAGTATGGTCTCAAGGTGCATCCCTTTACCTAGAAATGTCTCAAATTTATCCTTCTTTATGGCAGAGTAATACTCCATTGTGTATGAAAACAGCATTTTCTTTATCCATTTGTCAGTTGATGGCCATTTGGGCTGTTTCCAATTTGGCTATAGAATGTGCTTCTATAAATATGGGTGTGCCTATATCACTTCAGTGTGATGTTTTTAACTCTTTCAGGAAGATACCTACATGGGGAACAGATAGAACCTCTAATTTTAGTTTTTTGAGGAATCTCCATACTGATTTCCTTAGTGGTTGTACCAGTGTACAGCCCACCAACAGTAGAAGAGGGTTCCTTTTGCCCTACAGCCTCGCTGGTATTTATTATTGGTTGATTTCTTGATAATAGCCATTCTTTCTGGAGTGAGATGGAATCTCGGTGTTGTTTTAATTTGCATTTCTTGAATAATCAGTGATGTTGAGCATTTTTTCACATATTTATTTGCTGTTTGTACTTCTTCATCTGAGATGTGTCTATTCATTTCAGATGCCCATTTTTGGATTGAGTCTTTAAATTTGGGGAGGGGTTGGTTTTTTGAGTTCTTCATATAGTCTAGATATTTATCCTTTGAGAAATAGCAGGCAAATTTTTTTCCTATTCTGTGGGTTATTTCTTCACCCTGTTGGTGGTTTCTTTTGCTGCACAAAATCTTTTTAGTATGATGAAATCCCAGCTGTTGATTCTTTGTAATATTTCCTGTGCAATTCGTGTTTTGTTCACAAAGGCTTTTCCTACACCTATGTCTTCAAGAGTTTTACCTATTTTATCTTCCAGCAGATTAAGTGTTTTTGTTGTAATATTTAGATCTTTGATCCATTTCAATTTTAGCTTAGTGTATGGTGAGAGATTTGGGTCTAGGATCAATTTCTGGCATGTGGAAAGCCAATTTTCCCAGCACCACTTATTAAAGAGGCTATCTTTCAGTGAGGGTATTTGGGCCCTTCATCAGAGATAAGGTGGCTGAGTGTGCTTGGACTTGTTTCTGCATCTTCTAATCTGTTCCACTGGTCCTTGGGTATGGGTTTTTGTTTGTTTGTTTGTTTGTTTGTTTTTTGCCAGTACCATGCTGTATTCATCACAGTAGCTTTGTAATATGACTTCAAATCTCCCCTGTCATTTCTTGGCCTAATGCTTGACTCTTGCTTATACTATAAACACTTCAAGTGCAAGAGGTCCTAAATCTCTTTGAATGACCACGATGTTGTGTCTGGCAAGTGGTAGTAATGCACAACTCTGTTGGTTGCATTAATGAATTACGTGGTACTTGCACAGTATTCCAGTAAAGAGAGAGGATAGGACATAACAGAACATAACTCTCAGGGGCAGGGAAAAAGGAACACTTAAAATGATTTTAAAAATCCCTTCGCAAAACCTTTTTGCAGGGTCAGGGGCTCATTAGGCAGACGGTCATCAGAGCGAGAGAATCTTGAACTCCTGGTGGAGAAACTCATACTTGGGTGTTTTAGTTCATGCTTTCCCAGGGTGGGCTTGTCTCTGAAGACTCCTTTCAAACTCATCGGGTGACTCTTCGGGTATATGCAGGCCCCAAATGACCTAAGACGTCAGATGGACCAGCTGGGCAGTTACAGCAGTTACCCAGCAAAAGGCAAAAGGCAACTCACGCTGAATGAGCAGCACGACGGAAGGAGTGACAGGCAGGTAGTATAGGGGTGCACGGGTCCCAGAAGGGCGGCCCAGCTCAGGTCGGAAGAGGAGTGTGCAGGATGCAGCAGGCAAGGCAGGGAGCTAGAGACGAAGTGGCAGGAGGAGGCGGCATCATCTCCTGGCCAGACACCAACAGATATCTGGAAAGTCTGCTTCCAAGTGGGCGGAACAAGAATTCAGAGAACTTGGTGGCAGGTGATAGGTAGAGTCCAGCGAGCCAGCTGGCAGGAGAGCGATCTGGAAGAAGTAAGGAGAAGACAGTAAGAAGATGATCATAATGTCAGGTTTTAGGAGCTAGAATCCAGACTTTGGGAATATCAGAGTGAACAGGACAGGGGCGGTCACTCCAGGCTCTTCTATCAGGCGAGGTGCCAAGACGGTTACTGAAATCAGTGTACGAGGAGTGAGCTGATCAAGCTAAAACAGAACACTAAATATGTGAGCTTTATTCTTTACTATTGCAAGTTGGGCGGCATCTCCAGGAACCTCTATCAGTGCGGTCCTTCCTTTAAGGCTGCATGGAAAATGAAGAGAACAACACAGGAAAACAATCCCTGATGTTTAGAATGTCCTTTGGGGTCTGGAGGCAACCCTGGGCGTCCAGGAGGGACTGATTATCATCGCCTCAGGGGCGCTCATCCCTGACCTGAGCAACCAGGCTGTTCTTTGCCTCCCTTTCTTCTCCTCCTGCCATCAGCAGCAGTCACTGCTGTTTACATCTGGGCCTTGTGCCTCCTCGTGGTTTCTGCGTGCTGCTTTCTGTCCCTGCCTCTCAGCTTCTGTTTCCCGTTCTGGACAGTTAGCGCCCTCTGAATGTCTCATAGTCGAACTTCCCAAGAAAGGATCCATTTGGCAGATTTTGTCTGTATGAGAGAGAGGCAGGGCTGACTCATAAAGACACTTAGCAGGCTCCTGACGAGTCAATAATCTGTCCCCCTTAGTCGGACGCCATCGCCAGCCGTGTCAGCTGTGGCCTCTGTGCTGGGTCAGTTGGTCGGCTTCCTCTTGCCGAGGGCAGTGAGAGTAGCAGGCCAGGGAGTCTTGATGGGCTTCTTCCCTGCACTAGAAATGGAGTACAAGAAGGTTAGGAGAGAAGCAACAGGAAGCCGGCAGGGTGTCACTCGGGGGTTCCCAAATCCACAGGCCAGGTGGGTCGTTTCAAAGTGGTACACGTCAGAAACATTGGGAAAACTTGGCAGGGATCATCGACTGGTAACATTTTCAGTGTTTTCCCACATCTTCCCTTCTTCCAGAAAAATATCTTAACAGAGACCTTCAAAAAGGTTTTATGCGTTCTAAAAATAAGAAGTAAAAGAATATTCTGAGAATTGAGGTATATATGTTATCTCTCATTTTCTGTTCTACATACAATTTGCAACCAACAAAATTTCACAACAACAGAAATCTTCTGAATAGGTTAAGATGGTGCTAAATTTCTTTTCGGGAGGGGGCTACAGGAAAAAATCAGGCTCAATCAATAATGTTTCAAATGCTATTTGATACAAAGCCAAAAATTAATATAAACTTCACCCACATAAGATAAACCAAGAGGATTTTGATATAGAAACATCTCATTTTAGAGTGAGTAAAAAGAGAACAAATCTTTATCTACTTATTTGCATTTCATAAATCCTGTAGAGAGAGAAGGAATTTATGCTGGTACTCAAACACAAAGAATTTGCTAAATACAAAAATGGCCAAACAAATGAAACTTTTAGGCAAGAACATTGAGAAGCAATGACAAAGTTTTTGTGTTTTCTCTCCATTGTCCCTAAAGAAAAATATATCTCATTTTTCCTCATCACTTTGTGATTTAAAAATACGTTTTTTATCTTACTTGATTTTTGCCAAAACCTTTGCATATAGGGAAACTGAGGTCCAGCAAAGTGACTTGCCCAATGTCATGTGGCTGATAATTTGCTAAGCCAGAATTTAAACTCAGAACTTTTAAAATTTGATTTATTATGCTCTCCTGCCTGTTATTCCTCTCAGGCAGAGCTGGATAATAGAGGTAAGTGGTGAAGTACTTTCAGCACAGTACATCATTTCTACTTCATTAATAGGTATTAAATTTAATGGTGTTTAGAGATATTCCCTAAAGTGAAAGTGTATTTCCTTTAACACTCTATGCTACACAATAGCTATTTGGCTTTTTGGGATTCTTTATCAAGAATATCAGGAATTCCAGCAATATTGTCCTGATACCAGCCTCATATCACACTCATACAACTTTATTAATACTCCCTTAAAATGTGGTTTGTAATTTACAAAGCTTTCCTTTCACACACAAGCACATCTCTCTTTATCCATACTCCTCCTAAATGGTAACTCCATTTGTCTTAGTTACTTTCTCATTGCTGAGACACAGTAACCAGCATCCACAACTTGAAGAAGAAAAGGCTTATTTTGGCTCACAGTTTGTAGAGGTTTCAGTCCATAGTCAGCTGGCTCCAAGACAGGGCGGCATGGCAGAGAAGAAACAGTCCATGGCAGGACCGGCAGAAAGCAGAGTGGGGAGGGAGAGGGAAGTGGGGAAGAGAGAGGAGAGGAGAGAAGAGAAGAGAAGAGAAGAGAAGAGAAGAGAAGAGAGACGAGGGAGGAAGGAGGGAGATGGACCCTTCCAGGCCACACCCCCCATGACACACCTCCTCCTTCCAGGCTTCACCTCCCAAATCACATTTAGTTATAAACTCATCAATGGACTAATCCACTGACAAATATCACATCCCATGACCCAATCACTTCCCAAAAGCCCCGCCTATATGTCTATAAGGTTTAGGACAGACTTCTAGATATAAACCATAATACCATTCATGAACATTTAAACAAATAAATAAATAGTATAAAACTCTATGTGTTTCCTTTTAATACATTTAAAAAATTTTCATGATTATATAATATGTTCCTTTCTGATTCAACCTCAATGCTTCCTCCTTGAAATTTTCATATCAAAACACACACTCTGACTATACTGAATTTTCAAAAGCATAAGGTGTAACCACTTTGAATGTCAGAATGATCCAACATTCAATATGCACCATAGTTATTGAGTGGTGTCTTTATGTCAGGCACTGTGCTGGGTACAGAGGGTCTATAATAATAAATACGGCAGATCTGACCTCAGAAGCTTGCAGTCTGCTGGAGAAGTGGCATGTCAAAAGAATAAGCAAATAAAATAAGTTCAGGGCCTTGAATAAAATAAACAAATTCATAGAACTGAGAAATTTAATAATTTAGAGTCGGACAACTTGAAGTAGAGTCTGAAAGAAGAAATGTTCAGAGATCTGGGCAAAATGATTCTGGAGTCGTCTAACGCAAGACTGTGAGTCAGAGTAGGCTTGACATGGGAATCAGAAACGACTAGTGTGTCAGGACTCAGTGTGAGTGACGGGAAGAGGGTTGCCTGGAATGAGGAGTCCTGCAAGCTGGGACTAGACGTGGGAATTTTGAGTGGTTTTGAAAACCATTGCAGAATTTGTAGAATGTCCAGAACCATGATGTTCTCTAATTGGATGATGAGGTGGGCTTCCAAGTGCCCAGGACGGCCCAGCAAGCAGACAGAGAAAGGCGCTCCCCCATGCCGAGGGGCTTTCTGAGCCTGCAGACTCCTTAGCAAGGGTCTGGTGTGCAGTCCAGGCTGCACGGGGCTCTGTGAGCTTGAGACCCTCGTCTCCGGTTACTCGGCTGGGTAGGGAGATCAGGGGAGGCTTTCCGTCATTCTTGTTTCAGCATAAGGACTCAGAACAGAGGTCTGGCTCAGAGGCAATACCAAACACATGCAAGCCTTAAAAAAGGCTTTAGAGACTTTCTCCTTCATAAAGAAAGAATTTGTAACATCACCCTTAGCAAAGCAGTATTTATAGCAGTATGAGCTATGTGTGGAGGCAGGGAACCACCCCACCTCCTCAAATGGAATTAAAACTTATTCTGATGTGTGTTGATAATATGTTTGTCTGTGTTAATGTCTGAATAGCCATAAATGCCACTGAGATTTTACACAAACATTAAAAGCGATTTGAGAATGATAGTAGCAGGCAGGACATTCTAACCCTGAAGAAAGATTTTTAAAAAATTCAGATGTCCATAATCACCCAGATTCTGGAATTGTTCACAGTGTGTAGACCAGTGCAAGGCTCCTTTGTACATCAGTTTATTCTAAACAGCTAAAGATTTGTATCTGGAAACAGAAGCACAAAAATAATTAGTGGCATTTTCAACAATTAACTCTGGTGTCAATCATATTGTCTTTAGATGATTTGCACACACGGTTGAATGGGCCACAGATGTGAATGGTTATTATGGTCTGTAATGAAAGATTAACTGAGAGAAATAACTATGAATTTCTGTTACTGATCAGGTAGATTCAGATACACATATTTAATATATGTTCAGCTCTTAGCAGGCTTTGTCATTGGACAAGTGGAAAAGCATGAGTTCAATAGGCGTTCACATTTCCTTATCTCTCTTCAATTCTTCTCCTCCTCAAAACAAAGGACATGAGCAAAACCCCCATGCCTTTCCTTTTTTACAAACTGACTCTAGATTGATGGATTCACATTTTCTTTTCAAATTAGTTCTGTTTTCAGTGAGGATTTAAATAGGCAATGGTTGACTCTGTCAGAAAGAAAAGAAACTGAAGACAAAGGAGAGGGCAAGAGAGAGTCTTGCTGCCCCCCAGGGGGCTGTGGTAACAGCTTCCAGAGGTGTGGCTCCCAGTGGTCCAGCCTCCTGTGACTCACATCCTTGTGTAAATCCTTTTCTTGAGTCCAGTCTGGATCTTGCAACTTGCTCATCTAAAGTAGGATGAGGTAGAAGTGGTGGGATATGTCTTTCATGAATGAGTTATAGATCGCTTCTCTCTGCTGGCACTTTCTCACTGGACTCTCTTGCCCTCTCTTTCGCTGCCTCTCAGGAAGCCAATTGTCATGCTGTGGGATGCTTTCTAGAGAGGGCCAATGACAAAGATCCAAGGGAGGACTCTGGTCAACAGCTCACAGATAACTGAGCCCTCCATCCAATAATGCAACAGCTGGGTGTGACCTTGGAATCAGTCTTCCTCAGTCAAGTCTTTGGCTGAGAATGCAGCCCTGGCTGACATGTTAATTTCAGCCTGTGAAAAGCGAAGCAGAGAAGTCAGTAAGCTGTGCCCAGATGTATAACCTGCACACATTGTTTTGTCATAAACGCATATTGTTTTAAGTGGCTAAATTAGGGAGTAATGTGTTACTCAGTAAAATATAACTAACACAAGAGCTCTTTAAATTAGTCTCATAAGTATGCTCATTGTCACTCTTTATCCCAGTAACTTGACAGAGCACCATAGATTTGGAAACATGTGACCATAAACCCTCAAGGTCCTGATGTAATCACCTCTTCCTTTCCTATCCTCGATCCGTTTGAAAGCCAGCGCTTCTTTATATGGAACAATTATAGAAACTCTTTGGTGGTTCAACTCAGGATGTCTTTACAATGGTGCAAAAGCAATGTGTATTCAGCAGAAAGTGCACTTTTGAATTTTGAAATTTTGATCCTTTCCCAGGCTGGTGGCACAGGACTCATTCATGATGTCTCAGCAAGCCATAGTTTCCTGGTCAGCCATATGATTGCGCACCTTAGAGTATCAGGAAACAACTGACACTCTACCGTGTTGTGTTGCTAAGCCATGAGGCTCACAATGTTAGGTGTACTACAAGTATTTTGAACGTATGATAGTGTAACCCCCTTGTCAATGCTTAATTAAGAAATGAGGATGCAGGCAGGCCTCTGAACTTGTGAATTGAGTTTTGTGGTTTTAAACGTTCTAGGTGTTTGAGACACCATCTTACACTCTCTGGGTGTTTCTAGGTCTGTGGCAGAGCTATGTACTCTCTGACAGATACACTGGAACAGTCATTTCCTGTTGGTAGAGCCAGAAAAGCTGGTAGCACAAATGAATAGGAAATAGACAAATTAGAAAAAAAGACTGGAAAATAATCAGTAGTGGAAATTTTAGAATGGGACACTGTGAGGATTTTTAGCATAAGCTATACTATGTCTAAACTCTGTGATACAGGATAAATATTCAACCTTTGACCCTCCATTTCTCTCTTTTGTGTCAGTGGGGAAGAGATGGGCCATGTAAATGAAAGAGCCCTGCACTCGGGGCTCACAGCGATGGGTGGGTTCTGGCCTTTCGGTGAGGCCAGGAAAGCACAAGTGGGAGAAGCTCCTGCAGGAATTGATGTTCTTTGCTTTGCTTATCTCATATGACGCCCTGTCTGTGTGGAGCCTGAAGTTCATTTCTGGTTTTCTCACAGCTCAGGAGTCAGCAGATTTTGCACTCATCGGGAAATATACATTTAATCTCCAATGTGTGGACAGTATAAACCGTATTTGATTTTAGAAAAATACGTTTTTCTCCCTTTGAATGTGAGGAATCTGGATCAGGTTATTGTCTATGTAACGACTTCTCCCTCAGACAACTCTATCATATCTTGGAGGAAAGGAAAAGGCAGATGTTAAGAGGAAACAAACAGAGCTGGTCTATTTCATCTGTGCTGAACGCTACAGTGCTGTATCTGGGATAAAGCTCTAATTACGGGCAAGCAAACCTAAAGGTATGCAGATGGGAACAGGATTTAGATCAGACAGAAGAGCTTCTTCCTCCCAAACAGATCTCGGTCATTGTAAGCACTCAGTCAAATGCTTGGAATAGCAAAATTGGGGTGTTCAGATGAACACATTGCCCAGCCCGTTGTCCAGCACATTCACCATATGGGTGCTCAGGGATGTATCTTAGTGCTTTTGTTGGGCTTTTATTTCTACCAGGAAGTAGGTCTTCTCATCCCGTGGAACAAACCAAACAGTAATGGCACGGCTAGCATGCTCAGACGTATTCCTTTCTACTTCATTTGGATAATTTCTTTGCTGTAGAGGTCTTGAGCTTCTCCAAAGACCCTTGCAGATTAAGAGTACCTACTGCCGAGCTGTGGCCTCAGGAGGCTTTGAGAAGTCCCTTTGCCCTAGACTTGTCCAGCACCCCAGAGCTAGTTCCTGTTTGCCAGTATTTTGGTACCAGTCTTTCCTTTAGTGTCTGGTTTTGCTGAACATTTCTTCAGAGGGGCCTGGTATTTAGCCTCCCGGATCTCTTCATCTGGACGATCCCACTCCTTCTGAGTACAGGCCACGCCTGACTGGGGCAGAGCTGATTGAAGATTGTAATAAACCTTTCCATTCACCAACTGGCGACCTCAACCAGTTCAGCAGGGAGAGGGTGTTTATTGGCAGTCACTGGAGCAAATGGTTGTCCGTTTGCCTTTCAAAAGATGGTATATAACTTTAGAACCATCCTTTCTGGCCTATACATACCTCCAGATCACATTAAACTTATTTTTGTATCTCCCAGGGTGCCCCTACGGTGCTAGAATTGTGGACCACTTTATACATGGATGGTCTGCAACTTGCCATTTTGACTTGATGATTTTTCTACTGTATGGTGGTGAGAAAGGGTACCTGTACAGCCATCTATTCTTCACTTTCAGAATTATTCAATAAATTACATGAGCTGTTCGGGACTTTTTTAAAAATAAGCTTGGTATTATATTATTTGCCCAACTGCAGGCCAGTGTAAATGTTCTGAGTACGTTTAAACTGGTCCGGGCTAAGCTGTGATATTTGGTGGTTTGGTGTATTAAATGCATTTACAATTTAGGGTGTTTGCAGTTGGGGGTGTGTGCTTTTATCAGCACATAACCCCAGTGTAAATCAAGAAGCATCTTTATTACTTTTTGAAAGACAGTAAGAAATGAAAACAAACAAACAAATAAACTAGCATCTATAGGATACTCTGTATTAGTATTTTATATATGTATCTATTTAATACTAACAAAGATCCTTTTCTCCCTTATTGTGGAGGAATAAACTTAGTCTGTTCAAGGTTGAGTACTTAGTAACAAGAGTACAGCTCTCAGAACTCCAGCCTATCTCAGGAAACCTGAATAATTCTCTAACACCTCATCACTGTGGCTTCCTTGCTGTACCTCCCAGAATTCCTCTGACTGTGATTTTAACTCTGTATGGGCTTTTCAATTACGAGGAGCGGTGATCTGAGGAAAACTGCTGGGATTCCAGCAGATTTGTAAAGACTAAAGTGGTAGAAACAACAAAGTTTTTCAGAATTGGGGATTGAAGCCTGGGCTTTTGCATCGAGCTGTATCCCCAGATCTTTTCAATTTTTATTTTGAGACAGGGTCTTACTAAATTGCTAAGTTGCCCAGGTTGGGTTTGAACTTGCGGCCCTCTCGTCTCTTGCCTCAGCCTCCCAGAGTGCTAGGATTACAGGTGTACACTACTACACTTGCTAGCGTTACATTTTGATTCCCTTGTGTTACATCTTTTTAGCCTATGCTTCAGAACATGCTCAGATGGGAGGGGGAGCAAGGGATGGGGGAAGGGGAGGAAGGGAAAGGGAGTTAGAAAACTAATGAAATGAAAAAATGAGAGCAAAGGTTTTGTAAATAGGGAGAGGATGAAGGTTAGGAGGGAGGAGAGGGGACTGGGAAAGAAAGAAGAATTAAGATACTTTATGTACCTGTAGAAATTCCTGATGAATATGATAATTATGTATAGCAAACATGTACTAATAAAAAATCCCCATAAACAAAACAAAAAAGAATTTATATCAAATTTTGGAAAAAGTACTGACGATACATTAGGGTAAACAGGATGAAAGGTTGATAACCCTGACTATAAGAATTTTAATGATAGATGTAGTCTTATCATTTTGTTTTACATTCTCATTACAAAATCTTATTACTGTTTTAGGAAAATCTATTAAAAATAAAGCTATTTTCCTTATGACAAATATTAGTCATTATTTTAAATGAGGAGTGCTACTTAAATATAAATGAAGCATACCATAATGGTAAAAAATTGCCAATATTAAAATATGTTGTCACTTCATGAATATGAATTTTAAATAAAGATGTAAAATAGGAACCAAAAATGTTAATGTTTTATAAAGTACGAAAGCACCCCAGGATACACAGAAGTTACTAATACATTAACCAGCAGTTGAAAACATTAACTAAAAACTAAGGAGAAAAGTATAAAATTTATGAAGGCATTACTGATTCGAGCACAGCATGTGTAATTGGTGGAAAATAAATTATAAATTTAAAAAACTGTTTGGAACGTAAACAAAAAGTGTTCAAAGATTCACAAAGCATGGCAAAATAATTATAACAGATGAAGACAATGCTTCAAACTAAATAGTATTCAGAGACTACGCTATGTAGCACAAAATTTACCAGACATGAAAAATTGCTGAATAAAAGTAGCCATTTTACATCTCTTAGTTGTTTAGAACATATAGGGTGACAAGTTTTGTTCTTTCCATGAACACAGGAGCACTATCGTTCCTGTGACCCACGACACAGTCCCTCCGTGGACCTCATCCGGTCAGTAATGGAACAGATTCCGGTCCTGACCTTCATCGTAGGGAACTCTTGGCTAAATTCCGGGCTTCTGGTATTTCAAGTTGGGCTGGAATCACCCCTCCCAGGTTTTATTCTCAAGAGGCTATTCTTTCTTTCTTTTTTATCTGCCTAAACTCCCTTTCAAGGTATGATGTATCACAGTGTCCTTCTAATCTTACTAGCTAGGAACTTCTGTCCACCCTGACTGGTTAGTACACATGGCTGAAATACACCGAATCTTAGAAGGCTCTCTCTATACTCAGCCTTGTTTCCATGTGACTAGTTCACTTGAATCCTAGAAGGCTTCATTCTGTTTGACTATCTCCTTGCCTCTGGCTCCATGCACTTTCTCCTTGAGGAGCCTTGGGCTTTCTCATGGCCTCATGAATAGTAAATACCTATTTGCAGTTCGGGAACTATGGTGACTTTGTCTGATCCGCAAACATATCCATTTGCAAACCATGATTTTCTCTTAGTAACTTCCAACAGCATGTGACTTTTATAATTCACATTGATAAAACTGTTTTTAAAAAATTTATGACTATTTTTCCTGCCCAGTATTTTAACATGTATATTTTTTAAAGAAAATTAATTGGTATAATTTAAGGTACATAAATTAAAATAAAGCTAAGCGAGAGATGTGATGATAATATATTTCTGGCTGAAACAATTTAGAAATGTAAAATGTAGTGAATAATGTTCCAAAACAGCTCTATCTTTTTTCCTTTTGGTTCCCATAATAAAGGAGTCAAGAGTTAAAAAAAGAAAAAAAGCCCTCACACAATTTCCCATTGTTAGTAGGAATGCATAAAATTTTACTGGAATGCCTATTAAAAACATTATTAGAGAATGTGGAGTAGGGAGAAAGAATAATTCATCTTCCCCCTTTAGAGGGACAGTGTATAAATACAGCCTAATCTGCCTGACAGGGAAAATGGAATTGATCGTCTATGAATTGTAGTCTCTCCTTTTGAATTAAGTAATTCATGAGTCAACATCATTCTGCTAATCAGGTAATTAAAATAAGTAAAGGAATGAATAATTAAGCCATCAATTTGTAAACCATAATGACTGCACAGTTATTATGAGCCTTAAAATAGACACGACAATTCCAGAAATTGTTGCAGTTATTATATAAGCCGGCTCATAGCAATTCTTGGGTACTACATCATCACAATTTTTAGAAAACATATTTAAATAAGCAGACACTGATAATCGAGTTAAATGTCACACCTAAGCCTTTTAAAGTCAGTCAAAGCTCTTGATAAACCAAATATGATTATGTATTGATCTAGTCTATAAGCAAACATAAATTCAATTAGGGTAAAACACTTGTGATTTATAAGACTATATGTTTCTAGAACCTCACAATGGTATAGAGACTATGTTGATGTCTGCTGTTTTTGTTGTTTGTTTTTATGCTGCTTACTTAGCACTCTCTCACAGTGATAATCATGGTTTCTGGTACATTTCTGAGTGAATGCCTAATGATTCAGATTAGTAGCTTTATAATCTAATGTAGTTAGATGTCTAAAATGACATGCTCAATTTCACCTCACAAGGAAGGAACATACAGTATTAAATGAAATTTACGGTATTAAATGAAAATTGTTAGTCGTATTGAAGAGTAGTATATTGCATAATCTTACTTTATAGATTCAAGATAATCTTAGTTGGCACATACGGATGACTATTATTAATAAAGCTGGAAATTCAAACATCTCCAGGTTTCTGTTTACTGTACAAAAGGAAGCAGCTACATAATTCTAAGTAGGAGTACTCGATCAAATAGGTACTCTCAGTGTCTCTTAAGAGAAGGCTGCTTAGCTACCAATTGCTTTTTGCAGATTTCTCATGGTGCAGCATGGGTTTGTGTCCAAATTTCCAACCTTCTTCATGGCAATTTTTATTGGGCATGATTGTGTTGTAGGATAGGTTAAATCAAGCTGTAGTAAGCACAACACATACACATGTATTTCACAAGGTTTATTTATCATTTATCTTACACACCTATCACAGGGTTGGTGAGTGTTGTGGTCTGTGTAGTGCTTAATTTGGGCCCTGGGGTGATGTAACGGACATGATCTGGAACATGATTGGTCTCTATGGCAGAAGCAAAGAGAAGATGCTGCATTGAACAATGTCTTTTCTTCCTCCTCCTCCTTCCCGTTTTTCCTCTCTCTCCTTCTCGCTGTCCTCCTCTTTTTCCTCTTTCTCTCCCCACCCCACCCTATCTCACCCTACCCCACCCTACTTTCTTCCTGGGCAGTGCTGAGGATTAAGCCCAGGGCCTTCAACCAACTACCCTTAAAATTTTTTTTTTTAATTTGAAACAAGGTCTCACTAAGTTGCTACATTTCCCAGGCTGGGCTCAAACTTGGAATCCTCCTACTTCAGCTCTTCTTTGTATCTTCTACTTATTTCCTGAAATATACTACTTTAAAATTTATTTCAAAAGCGTTAATGACTTCTCACTCAAGAATGAATAACAATCACCTTGAAGTCTGTGTGAGATAGTGAGATAATTCCAACATCAGTGTCATCTTGGTTTAAGTATTGACTAATTGTCTTTTTATCGTATGAGTTTTTGCAGTTCTTTCTGTGTTCAATAATTTTGGATTATATCCTGGACATTTCAAATAAGGATTTAGGAAGCTGTGTTTGTGTCCACAACATTCACAATTTATACTATCCTGAAAATAGTTTAATTCCTTCAAAATGAAGTGTGTAAATAGTATCTCCTTTAACATGAATTATGAATATTAAGCAAGATAGCTTTGCAACTGTACAGGGTCCTTCCCAGATAAGGAAATGCCACTACTGGTTAATTAGTTAGTTTATTATGTTACTAATTTGGGGCAGTCACATTATAAACCATTTCAGATTTTCAGCTTTTGTGACAAGATTCTCGGAGTGTCAAAGGACACAAAATCCAGTGGAGGCTTAGACGGGAAAAAGAAATCCTGTTGTCTGGTGTGGATGAAAGAGGTGGGTTCCTCGTGGCTAGATCTGGACATTAAATTGCAGCACGGCCCACGTGCCCTCCTGCGGCCTGGGCGTCCGGTGTGGGCCTCTTATCAGCCACACAGCCTGCTGCAGAAGGCAGCCCAGCACGTGCAGCCTCTCACCTTCATTCTCGAGGGGCCCCAGAAGAGTTTCCTGGGCCCTCTGAGGGGACTATGTGTTTTTAATGGAAGAGTAGAAACCCTGATTGTCGGTATTGCCTGGAGCTGGGGATGGGGCTCGTTGGCCCAAATGCATAGAGGAGCCCGAGGGAGCGTTCACGCCCAGTAGGGTGCTAGGGAAAATCATCTGAAGTCCATGGGGTTCTCTTCAGACTTTGTGTGTCATCAAGCAAATGTGGTAGCCACCATGATTGGACCCTAAGAAACATGGCAGGTCCTACAGTGTCAGAGGACTCCAGCCCCCTGCAGCTGGAGTCCTCCCCTCCTGGCCTTCTCCTCGTGGCTGGGCACGCCTGTGGTCTTGGGTTTCTGTGTCCTTCCCACACATCGCCCGCCCTATTGTCCACGCTCGGAATCCTCCACTTGAAGTGTCAAAGCAAGTACTTTCCTTCCTAAATTTTCAGTCTTTTCTGTGACTACATGTAGTTGAGGAACATCAACTATATTTAATCCTCCTTTTAAAATTGGCAAATCAAGGAAAAGAAAATACATATACTGTGAGTTTCCAATGCATGTGAAGGAAGAATATCAACCTGCAGCCTCCCGTCCCCTCACTGTCCGTGTTGTGTCACCTGCTGTGGCTCAGGCTCCAGCCCCTCATGGTATCGTGTCTTAGACTCAGCTCTTGGTTCTGCCGTGCACAGCTGTTCCCTGTGCCTGCCACGCTCTGGTGTCCCCATGTTTTGTGGACATTTTCAGGGTGTGGGTCAGTCTCTGCCAGCCGTCCACACACTTCCGAGGAAGGGGGCTGTCTTACGGATCTGAGCCTGGAGACTGGCAGGGAGGACGCGGTCAGTAGGTGTTAGGGTTGAAGTATGTGCTCATTGATTTACTGTTCACTGTCTCCATTTTAACCTACAAACTTCTGGAAGGTGCAGTTACATTCAAACATGTTCTAGCATTATGGATTGTACCCCTAACTTGTCAATATATGATAAATTGGTGATGTTTTCTTCTTAAAAATGTATTCATGAATGATTTAGAGAGAGAAGACTTAATAATAAACATAGGCATTTGAATATTTGGCCTCCCACTTTAAAATATACTGTGAGGAAAAAAATAATGAGTTAGAGGGGAGACACAGAGAAGGTAGAAATAAAAGATGGAGAGGAAAAAAGGAAGAGGATAATACTTGAGCAGAGACAAAACAAACAAGCTAAACAAACTGAAGAAAAACCCAACTGAAATAAGATTATTTGAAAACTCAATTTTTAGTGTGGTTATATACATTTTTAAGTGCTGTTTACTTGAAAGTAATACTGAAATGAAATTCTCTCAGCATTGAAAAATGGGGACCGTAAATTATCCATATTTTCAGCAGCCAGAACATCGTCCTAGTGTCTGTGAATGATTTGTATGCCCCATGGCAAGCGTGCCCCGATGGGTACAATTATGTGATTGTTTATTGAGTAATTGTTCTCCTTGTCAAATGTTTGATTGAATATTTGCCTGCTCTCTGTAATATTTTCACTGAGTAATTGTCTGCTGTGGGTAATACCTTCACTCAGTAATTGCTTGTTCTGAATAATATTTTCACTGAATCATTTCCCATTCAACATATTTTATTGAGCGACTTTCTTGTTGCGAGTCATGTTACTATAAGTTCAGGGAGAATTGAGTGCTGAATTACGTATTTCCGCTCCGTTACTTGGAAACCAGATCTGAATTTGCCTGAGACCTTGCCCTGTACCTTCTCCAGGCTGTTGAGAGATTGTATAACAACTTTCTTTTTTTCTAAATCGTTTTGTAGTGGTGCGGAACTTGGGAACTGAATGCTATTCTCAAAGTCAAAGAGAGCAAAAGTTCTGCTTTTATGGGAAAAATAGCATGAAAACTGGAGAAAGTTAATCAAGTGGGATAGGAATGGAACATTACAGTTAGGCTGTCCCCAAGTCTCACTTGGAGGTTTCTGGACTCAATTTTATTGACTGTGATATTGACCGATTTAATTGAACTCTAAGGGTTGATGGATTATAAATGGTTATATAAATTAAAGTAGCATTAATAACTTGTTAATAACCAGGTACAGAGAGAACGTAGGAAAGAAACGATTTAGCTGGCCAACTCGTTCCTGTCAATCACCTTGGATGCTCCATGCATGCTCATTATATTTCACACTTTTGAGGGTTTTTAGACTAGCAAGAAGACAAGCTTACTTCCATGTCTCCTCTTTGAAACTAAAATTTAGAAATTAATGGAGTAGGAAATGATTGCTTTAAAATGTCCAGGTTGTCTTTAAAGTAAAAAAAAAAAAAAATCTCAAAAATTGTCTCTTTAAAAGTGAGAGATTAAAAGCCATGAGATGAGATCACCAGGAAGTAAGTGTAAATAGAGAAGAGAACTGTAGAACGGACTCTTTGAAAACTCCGCATGGTATATTTGAGAGAAGCTTCGTTTATGAATATAACCATTGCAACAATTATGAATATAAACCATTGTTTACTAATATTTATGCAAATTCATGAATAATATTAATGTCCAATAAGGAATTTCTTATATTGATGGAATTATCTATTCACTTAAAATAATGATTACGTTGGCAGCAGAAGTAATTATGATAAATTATTAAGTAAAAGAAATCAGAACTCAGTATCTATAATGTAAAAATAAACAGGAAAATGCATTATATAAAATTAAAATAGTTTTGTTAATGTTTAATTTCTCAACTGAGTGGTTTTCAACTTATATATTGTATAATGCACAAGATTTCCTATACTGTAACATTGAATGAATTTATGGTTTTTGTTTAGAAATAACTCCATAGAAGATACACGGAAAAGAAGTAAGTGAAATATTTTAAACTTGTATTTGTTTTGAATCATAGTCGGTATTTTAAAGGAGTAAATATAAAACATTTATTCTTGAGCTATTTTCGTATGTGAGGTGATAGAGAGGCGGGTAGGTCAACAACCTAGTGGACACTTGGAATGCTAACAGTGCACTTGTATTGCCCCGGGGAACCAGCCTGTGAGATAGACTTGCATGTTTGTGCTATTTTGAGGATACACTCGCGTGCCAGATTGGGCCGATAGAAAGGATTCTGGCCTGCACGCATCCCCGGTCGCAGAGTGCTCCTCGACCCTGATGAGCAGCTCTTAGCATTTCTGGACCTCACTAGAATGGCAAGTGGACAGGAAAACTTAGGTCACTGAGGTCGTGATGGAGATGGAATCTTTGTCCTGCTTTTAATTGATGATTCATTTTTAGATACTGTCAAGTGTGAGAATGATTTAGCTTTACTGATAAAGTTTAGAAATGATTGGAGGTAATAAAGAAACTAAGAGATCTTTTTTAGAAAAATGTCAAGTACCAAGTCAATCCCTACTTGAAGCTTGTTTGCTTATTTCCTGGTATTTGTGCTCTTTCTATACTCAGAAAATCTATAATACTTAGGGTTTTTCAATATGTAAGCATAAAACTAGGTTATGTACATTGAAAAAATGTATTACTAGAGAAAATAGAACTATATTTATTAAGTTAAGGTTTTAGTTAAAATGTGGAATAGTCTGTCTCAAAGGATCAAAGTTCAAATTTCTTGGCATTTATTTCAGTTTTATATAGATTACTTCTAAAAATATGGGTTGATTCTGTAAACTTCTTTTTTATTCCTACACTTCTATTGCAGAGATTCTCATAGTTTAATAAAATCTTTTTGTTTATAAAAACAGAAAAGAAAAATACAGATGTGTGCATTACAGATGTGTTGCAAAAGTATCACTTTTGTTGATTTTTCACTGATATAATTTCATTAAGATATTTTCAAATGCTGCTGTATGAATTTCAGTTTTTCAAGTTGATCTGTAAAATGTGGACATAATATTCTAAAAAGATTGATGGGATAATGATGAGAAAATTTGAAAAGCATCATGGCATTTCCACCGCTGGATCTGATGGAGTTGTTCGTGGAAGTCCCACCAAGATCAAGTGAAAACACCAAGTAATAATATTTCTCTGAAGGCGTCAGAGAGCTTTTAGGAAAACATGACTTTAGGGCCCAAAATCTTAGGGAAATAGGATCCACATACAGGGATAAGCAGCCATCCTGTACACACTTTTCTCGTTGTTTCTTGGTGTGGTTGAATTTTAAATGCAGGCCAAGGGTTTGAAAATCCACTGGAATAGTCTACGCAGAGGATTGCTGTTGTTATAGTGCAGAGAAACAATCAGAAATCTGTCAGACTACAAAGATGGAGGGGAGAGTGAGAGTGAGAGTGAGAGAGAAAGAGCAAGAGAGAGAGAGAGAGTCTGACTTGAGATTCTAATCTCAAAATCTCAGTAAGAAAAGACAAGCAACTGACCTTAACAGTTCTGAATTTTCAAGACACCTTTGTGTTTCTGGAGTTTAATGGGGAGACAGTTAAGCAGAGCAAGAAGCTAAGAAGAAAGCCCTTGACATGCAGGGCAGAGATAGTGGTTGGAGGCAGAGACAAAGGTTAGTGTTCGGTCCAGGCTAGGGGGTGCTTCTGAGGGGTACTCCAGGCTCTCTGTGGGAAACAGTGGATGCTGTCTTCTATCAGGAAGGCATGAACTCAAGGCAACCGTAGCTTAAGACAGCTAAGTCCTCAACAGCATTAAGGCGATCAGCCTTACACTGTTATCCACCAAAGAAGTTAATTCTTGTCCATAGGAAGATAACGTCTTCCAAAACATCTATAGTATTTCATGTACCATGCTCTGTGTGTAATAGAATTGACTAGACGTGCGAAGCGATGGGGAGGCATGGCCAGCACCAACACAGCTGGAACAGACTCACAGGTCAGTCAGATGTTGGTTAAGGACTTTAAAATTCTTATGACTAAACTGTGAAGTGAGAAAGAGAGACACACCTATCAGTTAGTATTATGAAAAAGAAAAAAATTATAGAAATCATTAACACCATCATTTAAGAACTCAGTAGATTTAGAAATGGACTTTGGCTCAGAACAAGCCACAGTTAATGAACTTGGAGGCGCCTTAAACAGAGGGACAAGGTAGGATGAAAAGTACCACAAATGTGTAAGAGTCTCACTGAACGTAGTGAAAACGTCAAACACATAATGAAGTCTGAGAAGATGGAGGAGAAACATAGTACAGAAGTTATCTGAGAAGAAAATGGCTGAGAATTTCCCAAAAGGAATGAAAGACATCAACCTATGGATTTAAGTCCTGCAAGCCTCAAGTATGTAGAACACAAAGAAAGCCCTCATGTCTCTATATATCATATACTGTAGTCAGACCACCAAAAACCAAAGACAAGGAGAAAAATCTCAAGAGTAAGTAAGGCAGTTGTAGATTAGAAAACTCTTCTATGGAACAAAAGTGAGATTAACAGTTGATTTTCCACCAGAAAACGTGGACGCTAGAGGAAAAGGGAGGGAAATACTTGACATACTAAAAGAAAATTACTAGTAACCAAGAATTGCCTACTTGGAAAAAAAAAAGACCTTCAAAATTTCAGGTGAAATATTCAGACAAACCTAAATTGAGAGAAATCACCGTCAGCAGATCTACCCTAAAGAAAACACTAAAAGAATCTTTCTCAGAATGACTTCAAACTACTGGAGTCGCAGAGATTCCAGGAAGGAATGAATCAAAACAAAAAAGAATCAATATATGTGCAAATACACGTGAATATTGATACATAAAATAAAAACAATGAAGTCTTATGGGGTATTAAGTATACGTGTTTTTAAAAGACATGGCAATACAGAGATTAGGAGGAAGGTGAGAAGAAATAGTATTGTAAATTCCTAGTAGTGAATTACTAGAGGCTTATAAATCAAAGAAAAATGTTGTAGTCTCTAGAGTAACCACTGAAAGGGGAAACAAGCAATTCTTACGGCTCGCCTTTGCCCCGGTCACCCTATCAAATGGGGCAATTGACCCTGTGCTTCTGGCCAGTGTGGCCTGTATTGTTAGGAGGAAGACAATCTGCTGGGGATCGCACATGGAACGCTTTCTGATAAACAACTGACTCGTCAGTGATTCATTCTAGCATCATAGTAATTGTGGAAAGATAGCTTTTATGAAATTAATCTGTACATCTGGAACATAAACCTTAAAGAATACTGAAATGTGCAAGGCCCTGGAGGAGAGAAGCTGGGTTTCCCTCTCATTATAAAACCTTGACCTGGCAGGGTACTGTGTTGAAGCAGACGTGCCCAGCTGCACGTGCAATATCCATTCTTCTATTTTGATATTTTTTTATACAACTTGCATGTACTTCATTAAAAATATTCACATTTTCAATTTCTTTAACCCTGAAGGATTATCAGTTCTGGCTTTTGAGCTTAAATCATATATCTCTTTGGGATGTTTGCAAAATTTCCCCCAATATCCATATTGCCATTTTGTTGTTCTTCTAGGCTGGCTTAAGGATTGACTACCTGGAGACTCACAGGTACATGTGAAAGGCCTATAATAAGCAAGGAGAAAGAGAGAAACAAAGAGCCTGGGTCCTCAGAAATATCTTTGAGCAACTAGCTGCACAAGACTGCACTAATTAGTTGAGGAATTCTTACTGTGAAACAGTAAGAATCCACTGTAGCCTCAGTATTCTGTTGCTTAATGTTAAATGCCCTTGTATGTAATTCATACGTGTTGTCATTATCAAAGACAAATTTTCTCTGACACTGGAGACCACCCATGATCTGGTCCTACTTTGGTTACCTCCTCTAGAACTCTCTGTTTCATCCAGTTCCTTCTCTCCTTTGTGGTCTTCATTGAAAACCAGAAAGAAACATCTGCTCCTTTCCTCACAAATTGCATCTCTCATTTTAGGTTTTTGCTACTCACCCAATACCTCTGTTTCTGTATTTGATCAACTTTCAAAAAAAAGCTCAAACAGGGGCTGGGGATTTAGCTCAGTGATTAGAGTGCTTGCCTTGTAAGCACAAGGGCCTGAGTTCGATCCCCGACACCACAAAAAAAAAAAAAAAAAAGCTCAAACATACTACTTAATTCTTATTTATACAGTGACAAATACGATAATCCCTAAAATGAAAAATGACCTTGGACAGGTTTTGGAGCAGTACAGAAGAGGAAGTCTTGGGCAATGGCATCTCACGTTTTAAGAAAGATCTCGAGTTCATCATGGTAGATTAGGCTGTGCCGCAATCACAATGCCTGTGTGCTGCTGCTGATTTCTCACACTGCGTGTCCGCTGTGGGCCTGTGAGGAACGCTGCTGGGCACACTTCCTGAGAAAGCCTGGCTGGCTGGAGGAGACTGCACCATCGAGAATGAAGTTTTGATAAAGTTTTTTTTTTTAATTTAAAGAATACAAGATAACGTTTTGGTGTACATCTATATAGTGAAATGATTATCGTTGTCAACCAAATTAACACATCCATCGCCTCATCTTTGTGAGTTACTCCTGAGCGTGTGCGTGTGCGTGTGTGTGTGTGTATGTGATAAGAGCACCTAAAATCTACCCTTAGCAATTTTCTGCTATACAATATCACTAACTCTAGTCCACATATTCAGACAAACGTTCTTTATTGTAGAAACATGCATCAGTATTTGATTTCATCTTTATCATGACTGTATTTGGGAGGAACTATTAGCTTAGTTTTACAGATGAAAATCCAGAATCCTAAGGTGATTAATTCTTTGCCCAAATCTGAAAGGTCTAACTTTCTGGCTCACATGTTTCATTTAGGACAGTCTGCTGTCTTCATACCTAAGAGTTTTCAAATTAGGCTCTACATTCTCATGTCTCCATGCTGATGAGCCGAAACAGTGAATTTGAAAAGTGAATGGATTGCTTCCTTGGCGAGTGTCTTTTGGCTGTCTTTATCTCTGGGAGTTTGGCTTGGTGAAGGGCTGGCAGACTTCTGGGACTTCCCTGGGCTCTTGTCTTCAGCTGAGAAGATCCTTATCCCATTTGACAAATGTGATATTCGAACTTAGCACCCAGCAGAAATAGGCTTCCACAGTGGCAGGGCAACTTAAGTATCATGTAGGTGTTCCTGTGGGTTGCAAGTACTTTATTACCAGCACCAAAATACTAATTTACATAGACACTATGTAGTGGCATAAAGCACACAGAGAAAGTTGAAAAATGGAAGCTTTTCCATTGCCAACAAATCAAATGTAATGAGAAAAAATTGAGAAAATGAAAATGGAAATGACTTCCCCTGCAGTGAGCTAAAAAATTGAAAGTTTGCTCACTCTATCACTCTTATTTCTTTTCCAAACTTAATTTTATAGCGGGTTTGCTCTGTGTAAAGAAAATAGTCTTTCACCTTACATGTCATGCTCTTCATTGAAATCACAATTAGAATCCAGAATACTTTCCTTTATAATCATGGTAGAAAGAGAAACTGAAAAGCAGATTTTGTGTCTTTGATGCTATTCTTTTCTTCATCATTTTCGTATGACTGTTTTGTATCAGGTAAGATGCCTTCAGTTATAAACAAGGTAAAACTGAATACAAAGTAGTTCAAATTATATGGAAATGTTTTGGTCTCACTCCACACCACTCCACTCCAGTGTTTTGGGGGGGCAGCCTTCAGGTGTGGTTTGATGAGGGCGTAGGTTCTATTTCTCCACTGTAGGTCATTGATTA
The DNA here is from genome assembly GCA_004026905.1 of Hystrix cristata. Taxonomy (NCBI): domain Eukaryota; kingdom Metazoa; phylum Chordata; class Mammalia; order Rodentia; family Hystricidae; genus Hystrix; species Hystrix cristata. Next base: position 21,137 of record PVJO010012789.1, on the reverse strand, counting down.
CTTTCTTCAAGTGCAGGCTTCACCCTCAGGCAGGATTTCCTCTTGGCAAGTAAATGACCTTACCTTGCACATAGCGATCTTCCAAAAGCAAGAGATGAAATTTTTTTGGCTTCCAAACACAGGAGAGTGTCTCTGTATTTCTCTCTAGCTTACCTAGGATAATGCATTGTGCTAATTAACCTAAACCTGGATACTTCTCCATCTTCGGTCCTATCTGTGGCAGAGAGGATACATTTATAGCAGGAGAGAGAAACAGAGTCAATATCCCTTCAAACCATGCAGCTGCTATCCATATGGGCTATTCGTCCATTTTTTCATTATTACCATAAAATGCCTGAGGCAGGCTACTTATGAAGAAAAAGAGGTTTATTTAAGTCATAGTTTTGGAAGAGAAAGTCCAAACAGTCTAGCACTTGCTCTCATGAGTACCCCTCAGTGAATAACAGAGAGCCGGAGGGCAGAAGGATCACATCTTGTTGAGGGAAATGGGACAGAAATTCTGGGTCAGGTTCAGGATTTTGTGATAACTCTCACAAGAACTCATGCCAGGGAAAGGACTCCATTCTGAGGGCCATGCTCCCAGGACCCGAGAACTTCCCACTGGGCCCCACTTCTGATGATTCCACATCACCTCTCACTAATGCCAACCTGCAGACTGAGCCTCCAGCTTGCGAATTTTTAGGGGGACAAACAACATCCAACACAGCACATGCAGAGGGAAGCCCTCCTAATACTGTGATATAGTATTTGGTGAGAAGAGGAGGGACTAGATGTTGCTTGCACAATTAATCTGTATCAACTACGTGCATAGATAGTTCCTTTTAGGCTCAAGAAATAGTCTTACTATGTAAATGCAGTATTTTCATGAGTCATTTCACATGGTGGATTTGTTTCTAAAACAAGAGATAAACACTTGTACTTCATAAAGCCTTGGCCTGAGCAAAGGATTTCAGGGCCTCTATCCCCATGTGGCATGATGTGTAAACTACAGGACACCCGCAAAGTGCAGAGACAGCCACGGAGGAGGATGCACTCTTGGACCTACAGCATGCTTTAGCTTCTGATTTCATTAGCTTTCCTTGATCTCACCTCTCAAAAGCTCTCTGGTAGTTTTTCTAGAGCTCAACCACTCACAAAGTACAAGTAACAGCTCTTGTGACCTTTTCTGGATTTTGTTCTTTGGTGCTGGAGTGCACCTGCTTTAAATCCTGGACCCTGTGGCACTTAATCTTCATATCCCCCTAGTTTCCACCTTTGCTTAACTTCCACTGATTGCAGCAGCCCTTTCTCCAGTGGTGGTTAATTTCCACCACCACATTGTGTAAGATGTGGGATATGAATGTTTTGTAGAATGTGGAATATTCTGTGCACTCATCCTTTGACTCCGTAAGTGTGTTGAGCTTTCACTCCCCTGGTTCTTTTATGTTGTAGGGCGTGAATGCCTTCATGTGAAGAGAATTTCTGGGTGGCCTTTACCTAATCACATGAGGCTTTAAAAGTAGAGAGTTTTCTCTGGCTAGTACTAAGCAGCAGGAAGAAGGAAAGCCAGAGGGATTTGAGGAAAATAAAGACTCGACTTATAGTTGTTGGCTTGCAGATGGGAAGATGCACCTGCAAAGACTAGAGAGAGGGCCTGTCTGCTGGGAATTAGTCCCAGCTCCCAGAGAGCAAGGAAACAGGGATCTCCTCCTGACAGCTACAGAGACTTAATTCTTCCACCCAACTGAGTGAGCCTGGAAGTAGCCTCTTCCCTAAAGCCTCCAAGTTAGAAAGAAAAAGCCCAACTAACACCTTGGCTTTGGTTGTGTGATGCCTGGAGTGCAGAATGCAGCCAAGCGCACCTAGACCTCTGTCTACAGAACAAGACAAGCTAATAAATGGGTGTCGTTTCGAGCTACTAAGTTTGTGGTCGTATGTCATGAAACACATGTCTAGCTGAAAGCTCCAGGAGGACAAAAGCCATGAGTGGCCTCATACTTTTGCAGGCAAGGAGCTTCATGTAAGTTGTCGTGTTTTGTTCCCACACAGTAGGTAACAACAATGACTGAGTGAGAAATTGGCTTGGCCCCTAGAAGTGGTCAGTGTCTTGGGCATTTAGACACACCACATCTCTAGGTTTGATTTCAGAATCTTCATCTTACCATGTCTAAGCCAACCACAGTGTTCTTTTATCATCCTATATTTTTATGATCTGAGTGGTTCTCTCAATATGAAGGGCTTGTTCTCTTCTTTCCCAATTATTTCTTCCATAGAGTTGCTATCCCAATACATAAGAGTGGTGTGGCCAATTATATTAGCCAGCTTTCTGTCATTATAATGAAATACCTGAAGCAGTTAACTTATAAAGAGAGAAGGTTTATCTTGGCTCGTAGTTCTGGAAGTTCATATCCAGGATGGGCAGCCACCTTGCTTTGAACCTCAGGCAAGGGTGGCACCAGGACAGGACTGTGCGGCAGGGGAAAATCTGCTCTGCAGAGGAGCAAGACAGCTTAGCTCATGAGCCTGGAAGCAAAGAGAGGATGAGAAAAGACCAGAGTCCCAAGGACCTCTTCAAGGACGTATCCCCAGTGATGCAAAGTCATCCCTCCAGGTCAAATCTCCCTCATGGTCTATCACAGTGACAGGGAGCCTCTAGAGCTCTCAGAGATAATGAACAGCTGGCTGTGGCAAGTGTGCTGTAGGTTGGCCACCATGGGTCTAACACCTCCCAGTAGGGCCGCCCTGGAGACCCACCTTTACACAGGACCTCAGGGCGCACTTCTTCAGACCCGGGGACTCACTCGGTTCAACCTCCAGTTTAAGTCACATGTGACTCCAGGAAACCTTTCCAGTCACGTCCCTCTGAGGATTGAGCTAAACTTTTTATGCTGTGTGTTGGTTTTATCTCATTCTGCATTCTATTAGAACAGTTCAGTTAGCTGCAGTAGCACACTCCCTCAAGAATATTATTTTAATGCTAGCTCTCAGAAACTCTGGACATTTGCAATTTTATTTCATTACTCAGATAACCATCTTGATTACTTTAAATACACCAAAATATTTCTTACTAGGAAATTGGAGGAGGTGGTATTTAAAAGCAAAACCTTGAAATTAGACACGAAGAGGAAGTTTGAATGAGAATGAAGCAGCTGACACTAAATATACCAGCACACATCATGGTGCAGAAGCTGCCACATTATGAGAATAGCGAAAAGGCACTTTGCTTTCCCTCTTATAGCTTGCATTTCAACTAGCTTGTGAGAGGACATATTTCACTTTTGTATATTCCTGCTCTTACTTGCGAGCTTTAAACTCCTCTCCCGAGGGCAGTAGAATATGTTTTCAACTTGTTATTGGATATTTGCACTCTAGACACCATCTTTAAAGCTCCTTGTATTAGCGGATGGTAACCGAGGATCCATTAGGAAGAAACGAATAGTCACAGGTGAGTGCCTTGCGGGGGATCTCATGCATATAGCAGTCATTTACATTCCAGTGGAGGGGAAATAAAATATAATGGCTGACATTTCTTTCTCTGTGGCCCTGTGGAGACTTCTCCTTGCCTTCAAAGCTTCTTATTAGCGGAAGATAAAAATAAGGCGATGACTTGATACTAACAAAGCCTGGATCCTAGAGCTTCGTCAGTTAAATTAGCCTGTCCAGTGCAGGCTGACCCATTTTAGCATTGATGGGCCTCCGGGGTGAATCAGAATATAAGAGTGAACAGGAAGAAACTGAATTCAAACCACATGAAGAAGTACCAATTTTCCTTTTAAGAAAATTATAAAATGATTTAAGAGCAGAAGACAATAATGTTCTAATTAGCATATATAATTAGATTTCAACAAGTTGCTCTAACAATAATCTGAGCAGATCTAGGTTTTACTTTTCATTTTGTCTTCAACTGGTTGTGTGTAATGTTTGCACTGTTACTTAACCTCATTTCTTTTCCATCTGTACAGTGATGTAAAAATGAAATATAAGGTGTTTATAGGCTTCAAAATTCCAAGAAACTGCCAAATCTTCCATAACATGATTTTAAAATGAATACATAGGAGTGGACTTAAGGCTTTCCTGATTCAGGTCTAGAAATGCTTTTTAGACAGATCTAGAAAAAAAATTCTTTCAGTTTTAATACCTATGCTATTCTGTCAGTCTGTTTTGTGTTGTTGTGGTGGAATACCCAAGGCTAGGTGCTTTGCAAAAGACAGAGTTTATTACGTCACAATTTTAGAGGCTGTCAGCCCCTCTGCTCAGCCCTGGGAAGGGTTCCTTGGCTGTGTCACAACAGGTAAGAGGAGCAGAAGGGAAAATGCCACATGCAGAAAATGCCAGACATGTCTGGTGGTCCCGTTTATAACAACTTGCTCTCGCAAGGACTAACTGCAGTCCCCTGAGAACGACATTCATTTCTTCTGAGGGCGAAACCCCTGTGACTCAGCCTTCTTCCTCTGGGCCCCACTGCTCACAGCTCCACCACAGACTGGTTCTGCTTCTTGGGGAGCCAGGGCTCTGATACATGAACCCTGGGTGGATGACACGCATCCAGACCAAAGCAGAGATGTTAAGATCAGGTACAAATAAATTACTTTAAAGTTTTATGTTTTCCTTAAACTATTCTTTCAAAATTTAATTCCACTTTTAAATGGCTTATGGTAATTCAGGCTTCTTAGCTTCCCTCTAAAGTATTTCCAAATGAATAGCCTAATAACAAAAACACATTACCATGCCCCAAACAAGGGCCCGATTGTAACTTTATTGCAGAATATGGGCTAAATCTCTACTTGATGTCAGGTAGATAGAGATGAATTAAACAAAATTGAGAAAAAAATTCCGTCTTCATTAAATGAGCCCAAGAAAACTTCAAGGAAGACAAGAAGCCACTCTTAAGATCATAGAAGCAGGACAAGAGAAGCAAGGGGAGATAGTTAGATGCTGTGCAGTAGATTTTCATACATAAGACACAAGTAGGAAGATCTCTAGAAGATGTAAAAATGAAATATTAGGCTTTAAAGTTATTCTATATGTGGACATTTTCAGTCAGCCAGGTAGGGAAGTAGTTTGCCATTCCAGTAATACTGAGATACATCTAAGGGAAACTTGGTGAGAAACAGAGAATTGGACTCATAATTCCATCCAAAGCAAGAGTCAGAGGTCACACCAAGAGAGGGCTAGTCAACCAGGATGCCCACAACACACCTTCATGTCACCTGCGTGGCTGGGGGCAGGTGCTGCCCTGGACTCGGCTCTGCTTTCTGGGTTGGAAATGGCAGCTAGCACTTTTTGAGAACTTGCTATGTGCCAGGCATGGTTTTAAGTGTTTAACAGGGACTGTCTCCTATAATCTTATAAACAACCTTTTGTGTAGGGTCAATTATTCTCTTAATTTTATAACTGAGGAAAGAATTTTCTCTAAACGAACCCTGTCTTGGAGGAGGATAAATAAAGACATCAAAAACAAAGGAGACATCATGGAGAAAAGTTAAAAAAAAAACAAAAACCAAAACAGTATAACAAAATAAACTGGAAACGATGTCCAGATAACTCCAGAAGAATGTGCTCCTAAAGATGGTCTATAACAAAAGATTGCCGGAACATTTCAGGGTGCCAGCGTCCTGCACAACTTGAAAAATGATGTGAAATGGAACAGAAAGCCAGAGACAAGAATGGAGTAGGATAAAAAAATTGAAAATGAGGTGGAAGAAATAAAGAAGTAGTGAAATGAAAACTAAAGCCCCAAACCAGAGTTCAAACCTTGTTTCAGTCCGTTATGAGCTGATTGGTTCCTGCAGAAACCTGAATCGAGGACAAGGAGGTCACGTTGACAATCTCTTATGGAATTCACAGTTCTTTAATGAACATTGTCCTTGCAGACATTTTTCCAGTACCGTAACCTGTAAGAAATAAAACCAAAGTTTCTTGTTCTTATCTCTTCTTAAGATTCTTAAGATAGTTTAATTTTGGAGTGAGGCTTTGGTACTTTTTTGAAAGCTAAAGCTTTTAAGTTGTTCTATGGAACATTTGTATTTCCAGGTTGGAGTTCATTTAAAAATAAATGTTAGGACATTTGATTGATGCTAGAAACACTTCAGTCCAAGAAAAAGTTAAATAAAACCACAAAGCTTGTTAAATAACGTGAAACCAGACGTCAGCCTCCTCCCACTTGCAGCCCCAGCATGTAAAGATCTTAGCGTTCCTCTTCCCCCCGCATATCGCTAGGGAAGGTGGACAAACTGATAGTCAGTGGCTGTGTTTGGAGCCAACAGAAAGCCCTGGTTTCAGGGAAGACCATCACCCTGAACTCTGGAAGTGGGGAGCTGCTCTCCTTGAGCAGGAGCTGTCCTTCCCGGGTGAAGGTGGTGGAGCCACCAGCTTTGTGTAGAGTTGCAGGAAGCCAAGTGTCAGCATGCGAAAGTGAGACACTGTGGAGGACCACCCCTCCGGGGAATCATCAACAGCTTTCTCTGCGTGATCTCTACCAGGTTCTCATGCTGAAGGTGCAAGAAAAATGACCTTGTGGCTTTCTAGCATAAGTAGAGGAAAAGCAGTCATTGTGAACTTCCCTGATTTTTCTCCATACCAAAGCCTCTTCTACAGTGAAATCTCCTTTGCCAGAGGCCATATTGTATCCTACCCCAGCAGGAGCTGGTTCCAGCCTTCCTGATTCATCCAAGAAGACAAAAACAAAACAAAGCTAAAAACAAACAAACAAACACACAAAAAAACCCCTTAATTGGCAGGGGACAGGACCTCAAGGAAATAAACTTGTAATAGTTTAGGCAGAAAATGGAGTAGGAAGTCATCAGGGAAACACTGTACTCCTAGGGAAAGAACAGCAAGAAACAATTGGGAAGGCTCAACCCTGCCCACTAAAACACAGACTAAATCGGGTTATAAACAGCTTTCCTTCCTTCCACCCCACTGCCACACAAATGAGTGGCTGGTACAACGGTGGCTTATAGCTGAGAAGGCTGCAAGACACAGACTGTCAGAGGAGCAGAAGAGAGGAAAACGCCACAGCCAACGAGGGACAAAAACAAGGTCAGTAAAAGAATTCTCAAGCCTCCAGTGCCGCCAGCCGTGACAAGCATCATACACAGCCCGATTCCTGGCCAGATCGATATAAAGCCACACACATAAAGCCTATTTAACCTCAGGACATATTTAAGATACACCGTCTACAAGAAAACATTACGAAGGCTGCCAAAAGGCAAAAAAAATACAATCTGAAGATATAAATCATCAGAAACAAATTTAGATAAGGTATCTAGGCTGGAATGATCAGAAAAAGAATTTGTGATGATTAATATGTAAAATGTCTAACGGAAAAAGTCGACAACTTTCAGGACCAAGGAGACAGTGTCCCTAAAGAGAAGGTAACTGTAAGAAATATTCAGAAGGGAAAGCTAGAGATCAGAACACTCTAAGAGAAATGAAGAATGACTTCAACGGGCTCATCAGTCAACTCGGAATGAGGAGCGAAATTGAGAACGTGTCAATAGAAACCTCTCACGCTGAAATGCAGATGGAGAGAGAGAGGCAAATATCTGAACAGATGTCCCACCAAAGATCTACGCAAAACAGAACACCGTGTGAGTAAATGGATGCACAACATCCCGTGTCATTAGGAGACTGCAAAACAGTGAGATTTGAGGTGTGGCTGAAAAATACAGTGAGTATTTAGATTAAAAATGGGTATTACAATAAAAGATACATGGTTATTAATCACCTCCAAACACCTTCCCCTTTGAACACACCTAGCCCCTTGTTCTTGCCACTTTCTTTCTTTCTTTTTTTTTTTTTTTTAGCAAGAACATGGATTGGTACATTGTATACATAATGATCACTTTCATCATGGTTATTTTGTACCTGTACATGGAGTATCTTGGTTTTCCACCTTTTCCCCACCCCTCTGCTCTACTCCCCCCTTCCCTTTTTACAGTAGGTTTATTTACATTTTCCCATTTTTCCCCTTTCCTCTTTCTTTCCTTTTTCTCTCCTTTCTTTCCCCTTCCCCCTTTCTAGTTTTCTCTCTTTTCAATATTATTTTCATTTTATATAATATCTATTACACCTCTCTGACCTTATTTACTATTATGGTTACTCATATCAGAGAAACAATTCGATGTGTACTCACGAGTGTCTGATTTATTTCACTTGAGAGGATGTTCTCAAAGTACATCCATTTACCTACAAATGTCTCTGCTAGTCATTCGAGAGATGCTAATCTCGCCGCTTTCTGAAGCAGTTCGGAAAGCCCTCTTTCCTGAGTGGCTTTCATTACACTCTCGTGGCTGTCTTGATGTCCTGAATTGATTCCAAACATTTAGTTTTCATGGTCATTGTGACTTTGGGGAAGAGCTGGAAGTTTCATGGTGCCAGATCTGGTGACTAAAGTGGATGAGACGCATAATGTTTTTGCGAGCTGCCTTTCTCTTTGAGGATGCTCGGCAGAGTGCTCACTGTATTTTTTATCACACCTCGTAAAGACACTCACAAAAGAGGACTTCTAGAACAGCTTCAGAAGGTGGCCAGGGTGATGGGATGCATTTGAAGTGCTTTGGGGGGTTGAGTCGGATTAATAGCAATGTGTCTTTTATTGTAATATATTTAAAAATTCAATCATTTATAATATATTTTGATCACTGTTTGTGCTACCACATACCTGTTAGAGTGCCCAGAACATAAAGCACTGAAACCCCAAATGCTGCTAGGATATGGAGAAACAGGAATTCCTGTCCGTGGCGGGGGCGGGGGCGGGATGCGAAACAGGACAACTACTTTGGAGGATACTTTAGCAGTTTGTTACAAAAGGAAACGTACTTTCACCATACTGTACTGTGCAGCAGTCTTGCTACTTGGTATTTTGTCAAATGAGTTGAAAAATTGCACCTATGCAAAAACTTGCCCACGGATTTTTATAGCAACTTTTTTCATAATTGCCCAAACTTGGAAACAACGAGTTGCTGTCATTTTTCATTTTATGACAGTGTTTTGATATGGATAAGTAAAATATGGTACGTGGGGCAAAGGGATCTCATTCAGCACTAAGAGGAAACGGACCAGCTGTCCATGAAAGAGGACAGAGGAATATTAAGTGAATACTACCAGGAATACTTGGAAAGAAGATTGATTGTTTATTTATTTATTTATTTGACCAAGAACATGTATTGGTACATTGTATATATAGTGATCACATTTATCATAGTTATTTTGTACCTGTACATGATGTATCTCGGTCCCCTGTCCCTTCCCTACCCCTCCCTTCTGTTCCCCCCTTTCCTTATTTACAGCAGGTTTATTTACATTTTTCCATTTTTTCCCCTTTCCCTTTCTTTCTTTTCCTTCTTTTCCCCCTTTTCCCTTTCTAGTTCTCCTCTCTTTTGAATATTATCTTTCTTTTACCTAATATCTATTATGCCTCTTTGTCTTTATGTACACTTATGGTTTCTCATGAGAAACAATTTGTTGTGTACTCATGCGTGTCTGATTTATTTCACGTAAGAGAATGTTCTCAAGGTACATCCATTTACCTACAAATGACTCTAGTTTATCCTTTTTATGGCAGAGTAATACTCCATTGAAAAGAAGATAATTTAAAAGGTTACATGATTCATATACTATATGATTCTAACTATATGGCATTCTGGGAAAAGCAAAAGATGTTTGCCACTTGTTAGGGAAGGAGGGAATAGGCATAACACAGGACTTTAGGGTGTGGAAATCACTCCATATGATACTGTAATGGTGGACACGTGACAGTATACATTTGTCAAAACCTGCAGAATGAACGACACTCAAAGTGACCTGAGATGTAAATTCAGACTTTGGTGATTATCATGTATCACTACAGCTTCCTAGACGGTGACACATGAACTACTCTGGGATAGGATGATGATGGGGAGGCTTTATGTGTGAGTGAGAAACCGTGCAGTGTTTATGGACACTATTTTCAGCTCAATTTTGCTGTGAATCCACAACTGCTTTAAAAAGTCTATTAAAACAAGTATTCAATTGTCATATATTTGAAGGTTGAATACTCGAATGGCTACTTGAAATTTTATTCTGGTCATTTGGATGCAATGCATTGGAATTCATTTCTTCAAACTTTATTGCTTGACTTATTTCTGTATTTATTTGAGTTCATTGACTGTTGCCATGATTTCTGCTGGATGTATTCAATACATCACTTTGTGTTTCAAAACTTTATGCACACACATTATTGCATTCTTCTTGGAGGAGAGAGGTTATAAACATGTTTAGAATATGTCTTGTCAGAATTGATATCTAAAACTACTTGAGATCAGAGCTTTGCAAAAGGGCTTGAAATAGTAAGAGGCTGCATGGTATGTGAAATGCTCCTAAACTGATGTTAATTCACAATGCTGTGTGTGGATAACTGCTAAAATTACCAAACTCTTAAAAAGATCTCATCTAAGTCTATTTGTTTATATTTATGGTGGGAATGTGTATGTCCTTGTTTCTCCATGCTGGTTGGTATGGGTAAGATGGAGTCAGCAGGCATGTACACAGAAGTCAGGAACACAAGAAGACAAAGAAGCAGCTATCGTGAGTTTGCAGCAAGTGTGTACTAGCCCAGCGTCTCTGTGGTGGTGACATTTGTGGTGCTTATGGTTGGAGGTTTACGATCAGGAGAGTACCGTTCACAAGCTGTATCATTGAGGGCTCATTTAAACAGGACTGAGAACTAGGTGATATCTAAGAAAGGGTATACAAAGGTGATCATTTATACCTTTTACATATGTCTATTTATGTGTACGTATTTTGATATAAATACTGTATTTCCAGAGATCCATGAAAAACAAAGTATTATGTAGGTATATTGTATTATAAAGATAGCAGACCTCTTTAAAGAAAATTAATGGGTATCGTCTTGGCTAATCTACTGACAGAAAGAATTTACATATTCTTCTAGTTCTTGGATTATTTACCATTAAATTGGGGCATTTGGAACAGTTATTGCAAGTGAGAAAAATCATTCTACTTTAGTCAAGCATGTTCAATAATTAGTTATCTGAGATTCTTCAGTAGTTTGTATGAATACTTTTTTTTTTTTTTTTTTTGTGGTGCCGGGGATCGAACTCAGGCCCTTGTGCTTACAAGGCAAGCACTCTAATCACTGAGCTAAATCCCCAGCTATATGAATACTTTTTGAAGCTGGTGATAGCTTGACAATTGGTTCTGGAATTTTGATATTTATGGTTTTGGGAAAATTTGATTTTTCTAATACTCAGGAATGGAACAGAAAAAACCCAACCAGAACAAATTATAATTAGTGGTTCTGGTTTGGTCCAGTTATATAGATAGGTGAAGCCACAAAACAACAGCAGCAACAACAAAATCCTTGGAAAGTAGGAGAGTGTACTTTGATAAACTTTAGTACAATGTTTGATAGTCTTGGGAAGTGGAGAAAGATACTTGTGACTTTTAGCTGGTCATGATCATTTTTCCTTCTGGAAGATATTTAATTGTATAATACAGTACAAAGATCAGGCCAAAGAAGTTGATACTGCTATCTTAGAGACGTAGAAGAGACAAAAGAAATCATTTCTTCCAGACAGATATGTAAGTTAGGCAAATAGTTAGCTACATATTATCTCCCGTTAATGCATATAAAATTTAACCTCCTATTCTTATTCTCTATTTTAAAACAAATTCCAGACAGAACAGAAACTTAATCTTCATCTTGATCTTCCTAGCATTGAAATAACCTCCTTGAACTTTCTATTGCTGTCAGCAGATAATAGATTCGGAAACCCCTTTCTTTCCTAAAATCTGTGACAGTGTAATGACAGAACTGAGGCTTTCTTGACCTGCTATGCACAGATGAATTTTTCTTGTGTAGAGTCTTCCTGGGCCTCCATCTGAAGACTGTGTGACCCAGTTCGAGGTCTGTGAGAGCAGTTGTGGGTCCTGTAACAGTGTAGCGCACAGCTGGGTAGGTATAGTACAGGACAAGTGTTGAAGAAACTGAGATCATGCACTCTTAGGACACTTTGGGGCTGTTAAAAGGCATAAATTGTGGAAATTGAAGTTGGTGATGTGCATCCCTATTTTATACATGAACTCCAGGAAGTGTTCATTGTAGCATTGCTTCAAATGGCAAAAATTAATCCAATTGCCCATGAAAAGGAGAATAGATACACACATCTTGCTATGTTTATAAAATACTCTTTGAATTAAGAGAAATAAATAAATGCTATATATATTATATATACATACTATATATATATATATATAATATATATATATAGCATACGCTGAGATAGGTATATATATCTCAGTGTGACTACATCTCAAAATATGTAAGATCCCAAATATTTCTGAAAAATAGCTTTGATATAAATTTTAAAACATAAAACAATGGCGTATATAGTCAAATGACTTTGTTTTATGAGTTCTGTATAGAAAATTTATTAAAATATGCCTTCAAATGATACTGTAGCCAAGGTGGTGGTAGGCCCAGGATTGTATTGGAACTCAAGAGGTTTTGCTTTGAACTATGGTATTTCATTTCTGTTTTAAATAAAGTGCAGATATTGCAAAACGTTAAGTTTAACAAAGTTTAATGGTGGGTACACATATGTTAGTGACATCTACTATACTTTATTGTAGCATGAAATGTATAGTGATATGGATAATATTTAAAAAATACATTCTCAACTCTCATTTACCTTCTTGCTTTTTGACTCATTTAATTTCTCAAGCTCTCTTTAGCTTTCTGAGCCTTTCCCCGAATCTTCAAATTTTAGAGTGATAGATTTTAGGATGATATCTACATTCCCGGTCTCACTGTTTACTTTAAATTTTGTAGTTGTCATAGTAATATATACATATGTGTTTATATATAAATCCTATATACTTACATATATTGTCTGTGAACATGTATATGATATGCATGTAATGACTTATAGTATATTTCCATCTTATGGCAGATAATGATTTCATGTTTCATTTATTTGTATACTCAGGGGTGACAATACTGGATCTTAAGTTATATGTATATTTAGCTTCAGCAAATCCAACCTCTTTCAAAGAGGTTGCAGCACTTTACATCCTCAGCAGCAATATATGAGAGTTCTACTTGCTCCATGTCCTTAGAAATATGCAGAATTGTCAGTATTCGTAATTTTAATCATTTTGGTGGAAATATAGTGATATCTCTTGTATTCTTTATTTGCATTTTCCTTTTAATATATATACTTAATATCCATTTGTATATTCTACTGTATTCTTCAAATATTTCTTCAAATCTTTTACCTTTTTAAAAACATTAGATTTGCAGTTGATTTTTATATATTTGTAGGAATATTTTGTATATTTGAGAGTATAAATCATTTTTCAAAGATGGATAATGCAAATATAGCCTGAGATGTCTTGTTTTACCTCTGTAACATTGAGTTTTGCTATTTCTTGATACCAGTAGAGTCCAGATTTAAAAAAAAAAAACTTTTCCTTTAGTTATTTTTATTTTCTTTACAATATATTTACCTACCCCAACATCATGAAAGCATTTTTTCTGTGGTTTTTCCTAAAGGTGTTGTGATTCTAATATTCACATTAGACCTGAAATGTATTCTTGTGTATGCTATAAAGGATGGTGACTTTTTCTCCATGTAGATATTCACTTGACCCCACAGCACTTATCTATCCTTTTCCCAATAAGCATGTCACATTTGTCATAAATGACTATTATTCAATTTGGTAGTTTTTAATGGATTTCGGTGTCTGATGGTAGTGTAAGTTCTTCAATATTTATTTTCTTCTTCAAGATTCCATTTCTTTTCATGGCTGTTCAATTTCCATATAGCATCGACTATCAGCTGGCTAAGGTTCACAAATACTTTCTGAGACAGAAATTACAATTTCCCAAAACTGTAGATACATCTTCAGACAACTGATTGCTTCACAATTTTGCAGATTTCAATGTACAAATGACATAATTTTTTATTTCCTTAGTTCTTATTAAATTTCTCAGTAGTATTTTGTAATTTTCTGCTTAAGATACATTTTCCATTATATTTTCTCCTAAGGATTTTGTATTTTTTGAGCTAGTATAAACTATTTTATAATTAGTATTGCTGGCATAATTATACTTAAAATTGATAAGTCCATAAATTTTATAGCCAGAGACCTCACTAACTCACATATTAATTTAATTGTCTGACTACAGATTTTTTAGAGAATCCTACATGCCTAATCATGACATCCACAATTAATCATTATTTTATGTGTTTTCTTTCAAGTTGTATACACATTTATTTTTTGCCTTGTTTCTAGGATCTTCAGTGTCAGATTGCTTTGAGTGGATAAATGTTTCTCATTGTAGGTCTTAGAATTCAAACTTTTAGTATTTCATCTTTAAGTATAATGTTTGCTATAGGTATTTTGTAGGTACTCTGTATGTACAGTAAGTACAAATAAACCATTGTGCTTTTAGCAAGTATTTTTTTTTAATCAAGGAAAGGTATTCAATTTATCTTGTACATATTTATTTATTTTACCTTTATGAAGATATTGATTTTTGCTCCTTTTTCGTGATGTAGAAAATTACACTGGTTTACTTTGAGGGTTAAACTCCTGTGCTTTCCTTGAATATACTCAACTTCATCAGGATATGGTTTCCTTCCTGTATATCAACAGCTGTTTTTGAGTCGAAAGTATGCCTAGAATTTTTGCACTTACGTTCATGGGAAAGATTGTGCTGTGATTTGCCTTTTCTATGATGTCTTTGTCAGATTATGATTAAGATTATGATTACCTCATAAATGAGTATTGCTTTTATGTAAATTTAGTAAATTTACATCAGTTGGGGTCCCTTTATGAGAAGATATTTAATTGTAGATTTAATTACATAGCTGTAAACATATTTTCGAATAGTAGCATTGGTGTGGTTCATAGCTGGGATCCAAATTCCTTTTCTTCGTATTTTAAAGAATTATATGTGTAGTCTGTTGTTTTCTTATTATATAAAGCGATGATTTATCTTTTGTACTTTCTACACATGAGTATACACAATACTCCAATACTTCTCAGTACTCCAATATATATCTTTTTTTTTGTTAAATTAAGATTTAAATTTTATTAGTAATATTTTCTTTTGATTCACATAATGTACTATAGTTACATTCCTTTGTGATTATATTTAAACTCCACCCAGGACAATTTTCCCACCTCAAAATCCTTAATTTAGTCACATCCAGAAATTCCTTAAAAGATAACAAATTCATTGATTTTGAGAATCAGGAAGTAAATATATTTTGAGGGTGCATTGTTCAACAAACCGCACTAAACCTCAGACATCTCATAAAAACAGGAATCTTGGAATAGTGACAGTCACATCAGGAAGGCTTTCACTTCCGTTCCGTTATTATATACACACCCCTGAACGTCCTTTCCACCTGTTCCATTGGGACTGTTCTCTTACCTGGTTCATTATGGCTGGTCTGGTTTCCATCACTCTGGAAAAACCATACACTTGCCTCTTTCCTGATCCAGTGCCTTCTAATTCTTAATTTACTCTTATTTTAGTGGAGAAAACCTTCCACCAACACCCTGAGAAAGAATTCCTAGAGTTACGTTTTGGGTGCCTCTGTAGACATGTATATCATTTCTTCCCACTTGGTGGATGATGTGTTAGTAGAGACTTCTGGTGGTCTCCCATGCCAGGCTCTCTTCTCTCACCTAACATGCCAGTAGATTAACACATTTCTGCCTTATTGTTAGGTGGGGCCTTGCTATCAGTTTTGGGTAATCATGTGTGAGTGGAGGGCGTATGTCCCTTCTGGGCCAAAGCTTTGAACAGCTAGTGCCATATGCCTACTTCTTTTAGGCCATGGCTCCTTCTTGTTTGATGCCAGGGACTGAGATGGTGGAACCATAAGACAAAGCAGCTCATCCTTGGCTTGCAGAGACTGTGTGTAAGGACACTGCTCTGGGGAGCTCCCCAGCCTGCAGTGGGATTGGCATGAGCGAGAAGTAAATTTAGGTAGATAACCTCTTGGAGTGGAGGGTTGTTACTGTAGAATAACAGCTTATCGTGGCTCAAGTAGGTAGGTATTAAATTTTTGTTTGGAAATAATTTCCTTAATAATTTTGAAAATATTTCTCCATTGTCTTCCATCTTTCAAAATGGAGCCCTTTGTACTCTGAAGTGTCATGCAAATATGCCTCATTGTAGGTCTTTTCTTTCAACTTCCAGGCTTTCTATGGGCTCTTTCATCCCAGAAAATCATTCTTTCCATTCTAATGAATTGTATTATATCTGAAAAATAACATCTCTTACTTTGTGTGTTCCTTCTGAAACTTTATGTAGTTGGATATTATACCTTCTGAATTATGCCTGAAATGTTCTTATCTGTACCATCCCATTTCCTATTTCTCATTGTTTTCTTCTGGAATATTTTCTCACCTTGATGTTCCAATTATTTTGTTAAATTTTTTTTTATATTTAATTTCTAACACTTTGTTTTGTGAGTTCATCTTTTTATAGTGGTCTCTATTTTATACATGCAATATATTATCTTTCTGACAATGTGATATAGTTTTACAATAGTCTCACCTTTCCCCCGTACAATGTCTATTTTCAAATAATTTTTGTTCTGGTTAGTTTCTGAGAACTTATTTGCCTTTACACTAGAGTCGTCCATCAAACACTGGCTTCCAATGTGTATTTATGAGTAGGGTGCTACAGCTCCCGAAAGAGTTACTTGGGTTTGTGCAGGACTCAGTGAGTGGCCAGCTTTAGTACAGATAATGAAACAAGCATCTAGCCGTTTAAGGAGGTACCCAGGAGTCTGCACCTTAGTTATTTTTTTCTTGGCTTGATAGTTAATTTATCACAAATGAATTCTGTAATTTCCTGATTTGGTGCTATGAACTATTAGTTTTTTGAGACCAAAGTATGAGAAAAGTTAGAATTATTTAATCCTTTTAAATAAGGCATTCTGCGTGTCACATTCACCAGGTCCTTCTCCCCTCTGGTTCAATCTCTCGATTTTCCTCTATCAAGTAGAAGAAGAGTTTGCCGTAGCAAGAGGGCAAATCAGATAAAGCAGAAACGGAGTTCTGCCTAGTGATGTCATCGTCTCAGCCATGAGTTTGCATACGGATGAGGTGGTAAGAACTGCTTTCTGAGTCACAATGTCAAGATCGGACTGTCACAAATGTCAGCTGATCTGTGATCCTTCCAACTTATTTTGCTAAGTTCCTAGTTGCATTCATCGCACTGCAAAAATACTCAACTTTCCATGGGTTACTGATAGTGGCAAAAAGGTTAAATAACTCTAGCAGTGCACCAGAATCTGTGTGTACCAACTTAATTAAGAGGTGATATTACTGTTAGTAGCTTTCTGAGGGCCCTGGCTGGAAAGATTAGGGGCCTAATTAATGTGCCCACCTTCTTATCTATTAGAGAAAGAGGTTCAACCTGCTTCAACTCCTTCATGTTTGGGTTGCAGATGAGAAGAGCTAAGACTATCCGTTTGGGACCCTACGAGTGGTGGCGAATTTTGTCTTAGATAATTTCATTGCGAATAAAACTATAATTAAACATTCATGTCTGGCAATAGATAAAAAAATATTTAAGTGTGGAGAATCCACAGGCTTGGAAATTATATACAACCCCATGCCAAAAACGTTACACGCATCGGTAAACAGTTGAAATATAACTTGTGGATGGTGTTTTGAGTTATCTGGGCGAATGTGCCCATTCCTGAAAACTGAGACCTTTGTCACTTTCAAGCTAAAGGGCATTATTTTGCTGGGACTATGACTTTGCCAAGAGAGATGGTCATTCTTTACGGTCAAATGCAGGGATTTAATGTGGCCTCAAGATCACTGCAACCATTGAGAGGGAAGCCTCAGGTGTGGGACAAGTCAGGAAGTCCTGGTAATCTTGTCTCAGCAGGCCAAGAGCCTTTTCTACAGCTACATGATAGTCTTTCCTCCATCTAGGAAAACACAGATTCGGTGAATTGTTCCTGCTGGAGGCATGGAATTCCACTGACACTTCAACCGATTCAGTTCCCAGACATAATTTATATAAAGCAAAGGAATGAAAACTTGAAATAGTATCTGTTCTTTTTCTCTCCTGCAATATTGTGGCAACTTGTTTTGTATGTCTGCTACTTTGTAGGGTTTTGTCCTCCCTCTTGTTTTTGTCTGTTAATAGCCTTTCAGTGCCCAAATCAGAGAGACAAATTGTAACTGGGTGTCAGTTATTAAGGATGCAAAGGGAGAGCTGGTGATTCTGAAGGCAGAAGGCCTGGTCCCGATTGTGACTGCAGAGACTCGCAGGAGACAAACCGCGTCTGCCCGCCCTCAGCGGTGAGAGCGTGCGTGTTGCTGTGTGAGGGAGGCTCCAGCTCTGCTCAGAGTTCAGAACACTTCGTGGAATAAAACTAAACGAGCAGAGTGCCGAGAAAGCAGCAATAATACTTGGCTGTTATTATCTTAAATTAGCAAGTACTTGGTCAAAACCTCAGTGAGTCACATTTGTCTTGGAATTTTGAGATTTCTGTTAATTCACTAATTTTTCAAATTAACCAATTAATAATTTTATGGGCTGGGAAGCAGAAGAATTTAAAAAAAAAATTTTCGGCCAAGAGTTCCCCTAAATGACATGAAGTGATGAAACTAGAGCCATTTCTATGATATATATGTATACTTTCATTTCCCCTATCTTCTAATTTGCTAAGATCCTTAGAAAAATACTTCACAAGAATAATTTTATGCACGTCGCAAAAACCATTTGAAAGAATTTACATGGAATCTGAAAAAAAATGAGAAAAACAGGATCATAATATTTTCAAAAACTCCACAATGTTTTGGGGAAAAGCAATCAAAGCTGCAGATATTGGAAAGGATAAAAAAATGTCAAAAAAGAGAAATGTGTATTCAAATGGCAAACTATGCAAATGATGTGACAAATTTACTTGATCCTGAGAACAACACTAAGATGAAAAGGATCACAAATAAAGAAATCATGAAAAAAAATAAGAGGTAGATTTTGAAATATTATTCTTTTCTAAAGGTCGTGTGGGTAATCATTATGAGCGAAAGTTGAAAATATTAGATCTAGAGATAGACTAAATGTTGCTTTGGCAGTCAGATATTTTCCTGATCTTGAGAACAGATGCACAATGGGAAGGGGACCAAGAGATGGAGGGAAAGAGGGGAGAGGGAGAGGAAATAAAAAGAATTAAGATGTGCAGCTCCCTGTAATGGATGTGCTGCAAACATGAACTAATGAGATAAATTAAAATATAAATAGAACAAAAAAACCCCAAAACTTATCTACCGGCAAACTCTAAATCATTATCTATTATTCAGACATTATGGGATGGAAGTCCAAGGAAGGAGGGTTACAGTGCAGTGGCATACAAGTGGTGGAGGTGGGGATTTGAAAACAATCTCACCAATAGGACATTAGGTGGTACGGGGCACTGGCCCCAGCGCAGACAGATTTGCTTTACCTGGGAAAGTGCTCCAAACAAAGGCCAGATTGACAAGAATAAATTGGAAGATGCTCCGTCACCCAGAGCAGAGGCTGGTCGTAGAGCCCCCCACCCCCCCAGCATTCACAGGATTTGGATCCACTGGAAGTTGAAGGAGGCTCCGCCTTTCCCCTGGTCAAGGAACTGCCTCGATGAGATGGTGACCAGGGAACTTAGTCAGGTGGCTGCTCCTCCTCAGGGAGGGAAGGCTATCCTGTCCGCAGACGCTGCGCACTGATGCTTCTTACCTTTGCTCTTGAGATAGCTGGCTCGCGCCTGCTTCGAGCTATTCTAAAATGAGTTTGGCTCACAGGCTCCACCTTGTCCTTTCTCCTCCATGGAAAGCATCACGGGAAACGTGGGGTGAGGAGGGCAGCCTCAGAGGCTGCGTGACCACAGCAGCACCCTGGTGTGATCAGGGTTTGTCTTAGTTTGTTTCATGCGGTTACAATAAAATACTACAGACGGGTAATTTATAAAGAAAAGAAGTTTATTTCTCACAGTCCCGGAGGCTCGGAGGTCCAGTATCAAGGTGCCGAGATCTGGCCAGGCCTTTCTTGTTGACATCTGCGGAGGGCGTCACCTGGCAGGAGAGCCCTCAGGACAGCAAGAGGGCGGGGCGAGGGCAGGCTGAGGGAAAGAACCGGCCTTCTGTGACAAAGAGGCTCCAGCGAGAGCTAGACACCGCCTCCCCTGTGAGGGCCTCAGTACACACAGTGTACCTCCAACAGCAGCGCCCGGACGCTGTCAGGGCGACCATGAAATTTCAGCATGGATTTTCAAGGGAGTGATTGAAGACAGAAGGATGCTCGGAGGTTGTAAGAAAACAGTGGTTGTCTCTACTACTCAGAGTGAGTCATCGTGCAACAAATCCCCACCAAAACCCTAATTACATTTTTCACAGAAATAGAAAAAAAAAAAGATCTTAAAATTTGTATGGAATCAAAAATGTCTTGAATAGTAAAAGCAATCTTGAGAAAACAGAGCAAAGCGGGAGGCATCATATACCTGGATTCTGAACTATATTAAAAAGCTGTAACAATCAAAACAGTATGCTATAGGCATAAAAACACACATAGGCCAATACAACAAAAGAGAGACCCCCGACTCTCACATGTGTGATCAACCACTCTCTGGTAAGGTTGCCAAGAAAACACAATGAGGAAAGGACAATCTCCTCAATAAATGGTGGGGGGTGTTTGGGTATCTACATGCAAGGGAATAAAATTGGACTCTCATTTTATCCACAAACAAAAATCAGCTCAGAATGCATAAACTCTTAGAAGAAAACGTAGGGGAAACTATCCTTGACATTTGTCTTGGTAGTAATTTTTTTTTTAAATTTTTTTATTATTTTTACCAAGAACATGTATTGGTACATTGTATACATAATGTTCATAATCAACATGGTTATTTTGTACCTGTACATGATACATCTTGGCTTTCCCCCCTCTTCCCCCCTTCCCCTCCCCTCCCTTCCATTCACCCACCCCTCCCTATTTGCAACAAGTGTAGCTACACTTTACCATTTTTTCCCCTTTCATCTTACTTTTCTTTTAACCTTCTTCTTTATCCCCCTTTTCCCTATCTAGTTCTCTCTTTTGAATACTATCTCTCTTTTTTCTTTTTTAAACAAAATAT